>JACBKR010004248.1:0-24919 GCA_014218235.1 Colocasia esculenta | reverse complement strand
AGGGTCCACTGCCACACTAGCACCCGAGATCATGTGCCCGAGGAAGTGCACCTCCCTCAGCCAAAATTCGCACTTGTCGAACTTGGCGTAAAGGCGGTGACTTCGCAGGGTCTCTAGCACGATCCTCAGGTGCTCCTCCTCAGAAGCCGAGTAGACCAAAATATCATCAACAAAAATGACCATAAAACGATCTAGGTACTCATGAACACCCTATGCATCAGATCCATGAATGCTACAGGTGCGTTCGTCAGCCCAAATGGCATCACGACGAACTCGAAGTGACCGTACCTAGAACGGAAAGCTGTCAGGCCAACATCTGACTCTCTGATCCGCGTCTGATAGTAACCGAATCTCAAGTCGTTCTTCGATAAAACTCTGGCCGACTACAGCTGATCAAACATGTCACGCCCCTCCAATTTAGCAGCGGAATAAATCGGAGGAAAACGTGAGCAACGAGTATGGTAACGTAAATTGTGCATACATACGCAAACATCAGAGCATCTAATGAACAATAATTGAAATAAACTCTTGATTTCATTATAAAATCACTAAGACTATTACAACCACTAATTCGTAGCCAATACCTAGGGCTCAATGACATCATTACATTGAAAAGAAATCTAAAGCAACAACTATTAGACTCCATAGTACTAGGGCACCTTCATCAACTGATTTCAGGTCGTCATCACACTGGTTCCATCCATTGTGTGTGTGACGTCATTGTCTGACATACCTGAGGCACAATAACAAATAACGAGGGTGAGCGATAAAGCCTAGTAGGACTTAAATCTCAGGCTCAAGCAGGCTTTAAATAATTAATGCATTAAATGGCAGAGTAACTAATGATAGAGAGAGAGAGAGAGAGTCAAGTAATGTAAGAGACATCATGATAGCACATGATTGAAATAGGGTGAGTGTCCAGATATAGCACAAGAATCGAGTATAGCACAATGATTATGAACACAAGTAACGTCAACATCAAACAATAGCAAGTAACATGTATAGCGAGGAGAGAGAAAGTAGATGGTCACGTAGAGAGAGTAAATTACACTTTGATTGATTTTCCTCAATCGAAATAGTATGGCACTTTGGTTATCCGTAGATAACCAAGAGAAAACATAGCACTTGTTTTAATTATTAAATGGCACTCTGTTGTCAAAGGACAATGAGAGAATATAGTTGAACAATAGTAGTGCAGTAGGAGAGTACGACAGTAGTCGCTTAATAACAGGACAATAGCAGTTCAGTAATAGTCAGTGGTAGTGCAGTACGTCTGAACAAACAGACTAATAGTATAACAGCAATGTTTAGCTAATTCAGAACAGTCAGTCAGAACTGGTGCAAATGCAGACACCGTCATTAGCCCCTGCAGGTATTTTCGGGTGGCTCTCTGCCCCCAGGACTAGATTGGAGCCCTTCGGACACTCTCTGTGCCCTCAACAGTATGCATTCAAGTCAGTAGAGTCACAAGACCCATTTAGCGCTAGACAGTCAAGAATTGTACAAAACAGTAGGAGCCACACAGCTCAAGGGTACCAAGAGAGTTCCAAATGAATAGACGAGATAGATGAGATAGTAGAGTGAACTTGAATAGATGAGAGAGTAGAGTGTAGATGAGATCTTATGGTCGTTGCATGTGAAACGTCGAGTAAACAGGCGATAGTAACAGTTGCACAACATGCGCACTTGGTGTTGGCAGTCAGGTGGAATACACTACCTTTCCGCTGGCCATGTTACACACAGGTCCAGAGGTCTGGCGTGATTCAAGATAAGAACGAGAGCAACCTAAGGCCGTTTGGATCTTGCCGATCCCTAAAGGGTATCATAGGGGTTAGGGTTGTCATGTTCTAGCAAAACTACATTTACCGAATATGACAGATTTTATGCACGACGAGTAACACACGGTTTGCTCATACTAACTAAGTTTGCGGAAACTATTACATGATACTCCTCATTTTAGTCTGAATGAGGATCAAACAAAAGTAATCGTAACCTATTACATTCTCACTTATAACTACAAGAAAATAAAAGATAGCTGCACAGCTCTTCGGATATAGGGTGGTCCTCTCAGTACTCAAATCCCCTTTAAGCAGTACCTTCATCTTGTTCATCTGAAATATTGAATTGAAGGAGCTAACTAGCCCAGTAGGATTCAAATGTTCTAAAAGGATTCAGATAGATATATATTCAAAGTAGAACGAGTAAAGATCGTTAACATGGTGTGTTCCCAATAACGAAAACACAAGATCATTCGATAGCATGTGTTGAACAAGCACATTGTTGGAAATAGAATCAATAACTCAGGATGATATTTGAATTCCAAATCAGATATTATATCACACACACAATTATGACATGAACCAATCAAGCACGAATTGATGCATGCCAACATCCACGACGTCCTTATCGCCCCCGCGCGGCCACTGACGAATTCGGGTGCTCTCCCCAGGACTGAACCAGCCCTTATTTGCCAGACATTTTTCTTGAATGAGTCCCAAGACTCGCAAAGTGTCATCATCACACACTTATCCTTGTAATGAATCAAGGTATACAAGGATTCACTCATGAATCACACACAAGAATTAAGGAACTCTGTTCCTTCACTAGTTTCAGAATTTAGAAATCTCACAAGAACAATTTTGTTTGGACTTTGAAGAAATTACTCATGATGGAATGAAAGGTTCATGACTGAGTTTAGTAGGTAAAACCACAAGGGTTCATTCAAAGTTTACACATATGAGTGAAGAAACTATGTTTTCTTACTGATTTCAGAGATTGGTAGTCCTTCGAGGTCAATGTTGTTCGGAACTTCGGAGAATAATTCATGGTACAAAGAAGGGTACATGACTGATTTTAATAGGTTTTTAGGTAGTTAAAAACTATAAGATTTAGGTGGACTATTAGTTGGTATAATTAGGTAGGATTTGTATCAAGAATGGAGTAAAACAAAGGCTAGAAACATGTACTGTTGTCATCTGTCGACAGGCACAAGGGTGCTGTCGACAGGACTGGCTTTCCAGACATCAGAGTTCAGGTCTGTGAGATCTATCGACAGCCAGCAATGGATCTGTCGACAGATCCCTACAGGTGAAGACTTCAGGTTTCTGGCTGAGAGTTCCTGTCGACAGCCAAGTGTTCGTCTGTCGATAGATCTTGCTCAAACTTTCAGAAATGATTCTAATCAACTATAAATGATACTATTAAACTCATCTATCATTCCTAACATGATTAGAACTTAATCCAAACATAATCTTAGCCTCAAGCATGAAGCTATCATGACAAGAGAATAAAAGATATAAACATGGAATGAGGTTCATATGGTTGATTTTTCAAGAAGACACATTCAGAGGAAAGTTCAAGGAAAATAGAATGGAAAGTTTTTCTCTTAAACTCTCTTCTCTTTTTCACTAATCACTTGTCAAGATCACACACTTAAGACCTTCAAGATCTTTCAGTTAATCAATTTCACAAAAAGAAAGAACCATCATGGTTCTATCTACACCACACACGAGCATTGATAAAACTTCAGATTCTTGGATCAAGTTAAGAATGGAAGGAACAATCTATGAACTCTCATGGATTAAAACTTACTAAAACATGATGGAGAATACAGTTCTATCATGAACATATTCTCAGAACTACAGGATGACAGATACAAGGTAAGATTCACTTCAATCTAGTAATCCACAAGTAAAGAGAAGGATATGAAGCATTGAATCCTACCTTAATGATGAATGAAAGGTTTCTCCAATAAAGAGTTCCACAAATGCAAAGGAATAAGAAGAGTCTTGCATGTATTGCAACCTTAACAGGTATTTTGTAGCACTGGAGAGGTAAGGTCCTTCGTAAGACCCAGTAACAGCAACATATAGCAATTCAGGAGCATGAACGGGGCAAGAAATGCACAGGAAGAAGAACCAAATGCTTCTGCTATACCCTCACTATGACATTTCAGAAGCACAACAAGACTGCAACAGCAGTAGAAGAAGATGGAAAAGATGTTAACGTAACAAGATGGGGGACATTTATAACCCCAAAAGTCTTCATGCATAATGACACGTTAACGGCTAATGTGTCATGGTAAAATCCATTTGGTTTTTACCTAGACACGTAGCCCATGCAAGTCATTTCATGCTTACACGCAGGTAACTAACGTGTTACCATCTCTAGTAGTGGTGTTGGACTCCCTTAAGCTTACACGTAGGCACACAGATAAATCCCCAAAAATCCCAACCGTAATTACCACATAATTCAACTGGTCCATTAAGCTTGATGCAAACATGTCCAAATGGTATCCCTTGTCACAAAATTTTAACCATAGGCTAATAGAATGGTTTTACTAATTGTGGTGATTTTTATTTAATTTTAGATTTTATTTTACAGTAGGTGAAAAATCACCCAAAAAATAGTTGCGTCGACTGTACCTTGAAATCCGTACGTCGAAAAATTTAGATAATTGCATTTCTGACTTCTCCACATTTTTCTGAAAATTATGGTGTTCTCTGATTTTTATTTCGTTGTCGTTTTCTAGTGTCGCCCTGTGAGAGCGCGCACTTCAATGTACGACACTGGGGTAACATTTGTTACCACTAATTATACACAAATATTATTTTTTTTCAATTTATGACTATTGCTTAAGTCTAATAACTTTATTACACATAGTTTTTCAGTAAATAAAAATTCTGGGGTGTTACAAGGGTACAACCAGCTCGTCGACCATGTGGGAATCCATGGACAGAGGAGACTTACGGAGGCCTGGTCAAGGGGTCACTAGTATGGCGAAAGGAATATCTGACAGAGAGTTCACCACAAGCCAAGAAGAGGCTTTCCTATCGTGCTAGAGTGTATGCGCATGTCGCGCGTGAGAATCGCTCAAGTGCGTATGTGAATCCGATTATGGAAACTCGAGTTATAAAAACTCCGTTTATGGAAACTTCATTTTTGGAAACTCTATATATGGCAAGTATCATGAGTACTAAAACATGCACGACCAATTTAGCAAGTAACTATGCGTTTTAGTTCGTTAACAAGGCAAGAAAGTGAATAATCGGTAGGTAGAGAGCATGATCATGAACATAAGATCAATTAAAAATCATGTGAACATGTTTTAACTTTCATATGGGTTGTTAAATACATGATAAGACTTTCTGGAACCTTCCTAGAATGGATCAAACTCACACATGCAAAGAACGACATAAAACGATGGAAACCAAGACATATGCCCCTTAGAAGGCAATGTAGTCCCATCCCTTCACTTCCTTATCACACATGAATATACCATATTGAAGCCCTTTGAATGAGGAATCCAGCAAAGAAAACGGCTCGTCAATCTGAGGTCTATAGAAAATGTTATGGCTGATAAGTGGACATAGGCAGAAGGCGACACATTGCCTGTCGCCTTCAGAACATGAAGGCGACCATGATCTTGTCGCCTTTTAAGAAGACCACAAAACTGGCTGATTTTTGGTATGGGTCGTGACCATGATGTCGTCGCGTTATGGTAGCGACGTGTCGACCTGTCGCTACCTGAAAATGACGTTTGAGTTGCTTTTTCTACCTATTTCCAACTCCGACTTGGATTGGGTTTGACACCTGTGAGTTTGAAAAATCAAAACAAATGCTAGGGTGATCCAAATCAGGTGAAACCACCTTTGTTAGTTAGAGTACTTCTAATACTTGTACAATAGCAAATAATTGAGAAACAAAGGTCGTTTGACTATGTAATAAGACATATTTGGACTGACTATGTGAATCTGACATAGTGTTTATGTTTGGATTAATACTCTCAGCACGGTCAACGAAAATTGGAGAAACTAGTGCCAAATGAAAATAGACTTATAGGGTAACAAGTTCTATGTTGAACACTTGGTCTCAAAATGACTCCACAAAAAGGTATGGAACTTGTAACACAAGTCAAGGTTAAATCATGACAGTACATCGTCAAGATCATGCAATATTTAATTCATGACGTAGGATGGATGAAAATTAGGGCTTCTAGGAGCAAAATATGCCTAACATCCATCAGTAAATTCAGTTAAAATTTGAGAGCATGAGGTTGAGTATACATGGAGATTAAGAATAGAGAAAAAGGGTCGGGTTCATGGTGTTTGCAGAACTTCAAAAATCAACCATAAAAGATTGGCTTGATGAGAAAATATGAAACTTGAGAGTTTTGTTCCTAGTATGTGGAACAATTTACAGACGAAATTAATTAGATTTTTCTGGTGAGAATGCCTACCTTTAGTCGTTTTACTCTTCTAGGGCAAGAACTTGAAGAACTCGGGATGAAGCTTGATGAAGCCTTCAACTCACGAAATCTCCTCCTCCTTGGACTCTTCTCCATGTCCAGCAAGTCCCAGCAACATGTTAGGGCCGGCCATGGAGAGATTGGGGAGTATTTATGCTTGTTGGGTTTCTATTTCCTAACAGGACTCCAACTCCTATTAATTACGAATTTTCCTATTTAATCCCACCTTCCAAGCCTTGCCATGTCCTATTGGGGTTCGGTTGGGTCCAAATTTGTGGCTAACCTATTTGGTTAGGTTTAGGAATCTAATTCCAACAAAACTTCATATTAATGCATTAAATACCTCTTTTCTATTTAAGAAATAATTAAGTTGCGAATTTAGAGTATTTTCTTATTATTTATCTCTTTAAAAATCTTTATTTGACCAATAAATTTTATATGGTCAATTTAACCAAACCCATTATTTATTGAAATTTATCTTATGAGATTTCCCTTTTTAATTAGGGAATAATAGAGTTACGGATTTTATTGTATTTCTTATTTGAATTTATTCATGGGCTATGAGAGGTCCATTGGTCCAAACCCGATAATGGTTAATCATTACATGATGTTGGAAGTCTCTCTGACATGTTCGCTAAATTTATGGGCACATTATTTTTCTGTGTTAACGGTTTTCCGACTTAGTTCCCTAAGTTGGATAATAAGTCACATTGTGACGTATACCTAGCCAATCGGATTTTTAGTTGCTTAAATTTCTTAGTAGAACATTAGAAATAATGTCTGGGGTTGATTTATCATTTTTACGGAATTTTTATATGTGTTCTTACACATACGATAATGGTATGTATGTTTTCTATTATTCCATTTTATAGAAATTTATTATTTTGATTTTTTAAAATACTAAATTTTCCGGGTTGCTACAAAACAAATCATCGATCTCGACAATGGGTACTTATTCTTTACAGGACCTGGTTCAACTGCCGATAATCAATGCACAACGTAGACTACCATCCTTCTTTCTCACCAAAAAACAGGCGCTCCCCACGGCGAACGACTCGGACGAATGAAGCCTAGCTCAAGCACCTCCTGTAGCTGGCGCTTCAACTTGCGCAACTCCGCCGAAGCCATCTGGTAAGGTGCCTTGGACAAAGGCATCATACCTGGCAAAAGCTCAATGTAGAACTCTACCTCCCGCTCAAGCAGCAAACCAGGTAGATCCTCCGGGAAGACATTAGGGAACTCAGAAACAACCGGCACATCAAAAACTGATGATCCGCTAGGCTCTAAGAAACAAACCGAAGCAAGGTAGGCGACACAGCCATCACGGATCAAACGACGAGCCTTACACAAGGAAATGAATGACCGACGGGTAGACCGGATACCTCGGAAGCAGAAAACGGGCGCTCCAGGTATCCCGAAACCGAACGATCTTCCATTGACAATCAACCATGACTGAGTGAGCCTCCAACCAGTCCATGCCCAAGATGACGTCAAGTCACGAAGCTGCAATGCGTACAACCTAGCCAGCAACTGGTGCCCTTCAACCTCAACTGAGACGCCCTCCAGGTAACCGAAAGAACACATATAGTCACCGGAAGGGAGATCGACCATCATGTCACACTGCCTCTCAGGTGTGTGACAAGCCAAAGACTCGTAAAACTCTTCGGAAGTAAAACACAAAGAAGCACCGGGGTCAACCAAAACACGAGCTGCTCTGCCGAGAATAGGTAGAGTACCTATAACCAGGTTTGATGCCTCTGCGTGCTCCCGGTGAGTGCCAACAAACGACCACGACCACGCCCACGCTGCAGCGTCTGCTGGGGTTGCTGCTGCAGTGGCGACTGCTGGTGCTGAGGGAACTGTTGCTGTTGCTGGTACGGCTGGTATTGCTGCGGCTGCTGAAACTGTGGAAACTGCTGAGCTGGCTGCTGGTACTGCCTTGCTGCTGCTGACGGGGTGCCTGCTGCTGGGGAGGGTACTAGTACTGAGGTAGCTACTGCGTGGTACTGTACCGGCTGCTGCTGCTGTGAACTTGCCCCATGGGACAATCCCCCAAAAGTGGCCGGGTAAACCACAAGTGTAGCAAACTGCCTCCTGTCTGCTCTGCTCAGCTCCCTGCTGTACCGACTGCCTACAAAACCTGGACTGACGCTTCTTCTGCTTCCCCTAACCACCACCGCGTGTGCTCATCTACTGGAACCTCGAGCGTAATCCGGAACTACCTGAACTACCTGAGCCCGAAGAAGAAGAAGTCGCGCTGCTGCGACTACATGCTAGACGCTGGTACGGTGAGGACCTAGAAGAGGCTCCTCCCTATTGCTGCTGCTGCTGGGGCTGCCAAGTTTCCCTCTCCAAGGTGGTGGCCTTAGCCATGACCTCTCCTAAGGTGGCACACATGTGAGCCGTCACACCCCATCTCAAGTTTGGTCTCAGCCTTGCTATGAACCTCTTTGCACACGCCTGCTCACTACCTGAGACATGAGGAACATGCCTCAACAACCCCGAACGAACCTCTGGTGGTACTGAGAAACTGTAAGGTCACCCTAAACCAACTCGGGAACATGTCGCGCCTCTCATATCGAGCGTAGTCGGGGAAGTACTCATCGTGAAAGACCTCCAAGAACCGCTGCAAGTAATCTGATCCAACCGCTACCCCTGGAAGTGAGTTTGCCTCTGAACTCTCCACCACTCATGGGCTGCTCCCTTGAGCTGGTACACCACCAACCTAACCTGGTCCTCCTCGGTGCACTCCATGGTCTCGAACGTGCGCTCCAACTCATGTGTCCAGCTCTCTGCCTTATCTGGGTCATACTCACCAGAGAACATTGGGGGCCGGAGACGTAAGAACCTCTCAAGGAGAGTGGACCTATCCTCCGTAACCGTCGTCCTCCGCTGCCCGGCCTGGGTACTCCCAATACCCGACCGCTGCTGACGCTTTGGCTGCTCTTTGGCTGCTCCACCTCCAGCTCTGCCTACTGCTCCGGCACTGTTGGGGGAGGTACAGGAGGCTGACCACCTGTTGCTGACTGCCTGGGCTGCCACGCTCCCTGGTACAAGTTCTTGAAGAACTGCTCTGCCAAGGGAAACCAGTTTGCGTGCTGCTGTGGCTGAGGCTGGTACTCTGCTGCTGCTGCACGCCTACCGCTGCCACTGCACCCTGAGGTTGTGCCACTGACTCCTCTCCTGACACCTCCTCCTAGACCTGCCCCTGCGTAGGCATATCGGACTCATCCTGTTGCTCAATCAGCTCCTTGGCCTGCCTGCGCCTATGCGGAGCCATGTCCTGTACGACATACAACCAACAAAGGTTAACGATACCACTCGGATGGCTAGCAGTGTACTTGTACTACTGTTTGGACTTTCTTTCGTAGTTTAATTCCACTACAAGTCCTGTCAGACTCTAGCTTTAATACCACTGTAACGACCCCAAGAATCCGTGTAACGACCCGACCCTCCGGACCCCACCAGGGCCCGAAGTTCGCGTCGCCACCCACGGATCCGAAGACCCGAAGGGTTATATGAACAAGTCTAGTGAGATATGTACTGAATTCGAATAACTATAACAATCTGTACATTATACAAAAGGGTGGTACAACGCGTCCCAAAAAAGCACAGGTACAAGAAGAAAGGTGCAGTCCTAAGGGGCATACCCGAGAACTTGCAAAACACAGCTCTCAGCTCACTCGGGCTACAAGAGCTCACAACGCTCGCTCTCACTGCTGCTGACAACAACGCGGCGCCACAGCCGTCTCTGCAACCCGTCCGACACCGAGCTCCACGACGACGAGCCCCTAGCTGAAGGAAGTAGGGGGGTGAGCCTCGCGAACAAGGCCCAGTAGGGATTACCAGTCCCTCACCGGCCAGAGCAGAAAGGAACTCCGGAAACAGGAAACTAAACTAGGAAGCTGTAAAGCGAGTAACACCTACAGCATGGTACTACTAAGCAGCGGAAGAGAACCGTACAACGCCACGACCACCAACCAAGGTCGTGGCACACACACGACTCCCGCAGAAACCAACGGAGTCGAGCACAAAGCGGAAGCAGCGCTCGGCACACCTGTCGAGACCACGGAACAACCCAGTGTGAGAACAACGTCTCACCGCAAGCACGGCCACCTCAGACCTCTACAAGGTCGAGGGCCTACAAGCAGAACCACCCCGGACCCCGGACACACCGCCAGGTCGGGAAGCTACACACGCCGGTGCCATCATGGGCTGGCACCCAAGAACGAGACCACGGAACCGAGAGAACACCGAAGCGGGAACCACCAGAAGCAGGGGTCTGCCCAAGGCCAGACCACGACGCCCACGGAAACTAGGCACAACCAGGCTATAACCGCCGTGCAAGCTCGGGCAACGAAGAACACTTGGAAACGTCGTGAGGAAAACGTCGTCACAACAACAGCAACCAAGCCACCGCCGCTAGCAGCCAAGAGGGGGACCGCAGTCCACACGCTCTGCTCGCTAGCCGCTCCTGCCTCCACCCCGCGAAGGGCGAGACAGAGCCGCCACAGAACACACCAACTCACGCAACACCGCAGCCTGGCCAAGCTGCGGCCTCACGCCTGACACCACTACGTGGCTCCGAAACCAACGCAGAGAGAGGTAGTGAGACAAAGGACTGTCTGGTTTGCGCCAGGAACTCCAAACACCTCGACGTCCCAGACCCAGACAAGAGAGCTCTACAAACGACTCAGCGCCGCTGTCCAACCTCATTTTCCCCTCAGCTTAGAGTCCGCCCTGTCGGCTGCCAACTCGAGCACGCTCGTAGCCCGGAGTACTCCCTCACAGGCTCCCGAGGATGGGGGTCCCAGGCAACGGAGACAACCTCTGAACGGGACAAGCCCTCAAGTGCCAAGCACTGGGCGAACAGAGAACAGGCGGGGCAATCACCACAAAAACGGCACAACTGACTTGTAACCAAGACAAGCCCAGCAGGCACGGGCACACACGGCACCCCTTCCGGAAACCCCGGAAGGGCCGTTGGCCAATGCTGGCACACACGGCACGGCACAAGAATTCGGAACACCGCGAGGCAGAACAAAAGCCAGAACAACCTGATCGCGACCACATGTGTGTCGCCTTCAGAACAAGAAGGCGACAGCCAGCCTGTCGCTACCAGGTCACGACGACCAGGGGGCCGCCTTCTGACCTGAACGCGACATATCGACCTGTCTCGTTCAGCGTCAGAAGGCCGGACCTCAAGCGGGGCCATTGGCCCGCAGCCAAACGGCACAGAGGCGAGATGGAGACCAGGGCATCGTCGCTACCCCAAAAGGTAGAACGCGACAACTGCCCTGTCGCAACCCCGAAGGCGACAGCCAAGGTGCCGCCTTCAGAACAAAACCCGAAACTGAAGGGCAAAGGGGAACGCGACGGCCAACCTGTCGCTACCCGAAGGCGACAGGTTGCTCGTCGCCTCCAGACTGGTATCGTGACAGCCACCCTGTCGCGATCACAGGCTGAGCCCCAAACGGAGCATGGGGGCCAACCATTGTCACCCCAAGCTACCGCACAAGCACACAGGGGGAGGGGAGCATGGGGAAAGCTGTAAATCTAACTACAAAACCCCGAGGGCTCCCGATCCACCCGGATGGGAGAGGGCACAAGAAATCCCTACCTTAGAACGGAGAAACCACCCCACGAAGGGGCCCTCGCGTCGGTTGGCCGCCTCCTCCTCGCTCCACGCACGCGCCGCCGCTCCGCACGAGCTCCCGGCCGCTCCACAGCGCCGGATCGCCGGAGGGAGCCCTCCACCGCCTGAGAAGAGGGGAAAAGGGAGAGAGGAAGAAAAGGGGAAGAAAGGAGGGGCCAACGGCCTTAAGTCCTCGGAACTAAGATCGCGACAGGCTCGACGTCGTGTTCCTACCCAGAACGCGACACACATCCTGTCGCCTTCTCAAAAGTTCCGACAAGACCTCTGACAGGCCGGACAGGCACCAGGCCACGTGTCGCGCATGCAGGCGGCTCAGGTGAACGCGACCACTGGCACGTCGCCTTCACACCCGCGATGCAGACACGTGGCGCACAGCCACACAACAACCGGAACGCGACACAGGGGCCGTCGCCTTCCCAACCAGAAGGTGACAGGGAACATGTCGCGTTCAGAACGCGACACCCCTGCCCGACGCGATCCCAAGATCAACGCCAAGGCACACAGAACCCGAGGAGTTACACCAAGATGCGACGAGAAAGCGACGCACCCGAACGTCGCGACACGGATGACTATCGCGGTGGACACCCACGCCGCGACACCAACGCGTCACCCAGCCTGGACGCGTCAGTGGCCAGTCATCCCACGACACCGGACGGAAGCCGGGACACCGGTGTTACAATCCACCCCCCTTAAAACAATTCGTCCTCGAAATTGGGACAAGCCCAACAAATCCCAAGGCACGAAATGAAGCACAGGGAGTAAACGCAAGACCAATGCGAAAAAGCCACTAAGTCTCAACACGACTTCCTCGTGGCAGCAATCGCACAGCCAAACACGCGCGACACGCGAAGCCGGAAAACTAACGGCTCACACAACGAGCCTCAAACACACGGAAGCATAGAATCGAAGACCCAACGGCTCACAACATGCTCCAACGCTCCGAGAGCACCAAGCCAAGAAAACAACGGCTCACTCTAGCCACACGTGGGGCGCCCAAACGGAACGACAACCCCACCGGTGCCGAGCGACACCAAATCTGGCCCGAACAGCGGAAAACACCATCCGAAAACTACACGGTTGCAGTCACCAACAGACCTCGCTATTAGGACCAACCCACCAGCAACTCACTCTGTCGCCACCAAGACCCGACAGAGGATGCAATTGCCGACAGCAACACAAGAAACACCCGAGAACCAACCACAGTCTCAGGGAAACGGCCTCACGCTACTAGCAATAGCTAGTACCGATCACCAGCCCAACCGAGAAACCACGCGAGAGACAGAACCAGAGCAACAACACGCTCGCGGAGGATCCGCAACACACGGAACAACGTCCACCGCCACCACTAGGTCTCACCCAGACCTTCCTCGCGGTCCAATAGGGACAGCAAACGCACGCGGAGAAACCTCAACGCGCGAAAACGGCATCCACTATCACCACTAGGTCTCACCCAGACCTTCCTCGTGGCCCTACAGGGACACCAAACGCACGCGGAGCCACAGAACTGGGAGTCACACACTCCACAACGTGGCACACCGCGACGGAAAACATGGAGGACGTCTGAGGTTAAGCCACGACCGACACCTCGCAATGTCGACAAACCACGTGGTCGAGTACTAGCAAGCCAATAAGCCTCACGGTCAACAGACGGACCGACAGGAGACTCCGCCAACGGCTTCCAGACTCACCAACACCACGCATAAACGAAAAACCAATGAAGAGTTGGAAATACTCCCGCCACACACACAGAGCTTAGTGCGGGGACCATCATGCCAACCACTAGAAAGGCACACAACCACACGGAAACCGGAACAACTGCAGAGGTCGAGGACAGCACGTCGACCTCAGAGGGACCCAAACCGAGGCAGGGTACCACAACCGAACACACTCGCTCCCAAAGCGAGAGGGAAAACTGGGACACTGGCCACAATCAGAGCATGGTGTACCACCGATAGGGCTACCTAGACAAGGCAAAGCAGCCACCCCACAGCGGTAACGGTACAACCACAAGGCATAGGCCAGCACAAGGTGTCCCAGAGGCGGAAAGCTCAACGCCTCTGACACCGAGCAAACTCGAGAGACGACGCACGAATTTCGCGAACATGCACACGGCACAACACGAGGTGCTATCACAAGCACTGGGAGCTACCCAAGGTACAACACGATGCACCAGGGCTCCCGACGGCACAAACGGAACGCTCGAGCACGAGCACACGGTGCTACCACAAGCACCAAAAGCTAAACAAAGTGCAACACAGGTGCACCCGCGGCCGAAACAACACCACGGCTAACGGGAAGGACTCTCGCCAAGAGACCTACCGAAGCCACACACAAGGAACTGCAAACCTAAAAGGGCACAACAGGCCACGTCGGCCCCAACCCTTGAGGCACAAAACACACAAAGCATGCGAAAACAGTCAAAGTACGACACACGCGACTGCACCACCGGCCCAAGACGACACGGGGCCCACCGAAGGGGACTCTCTACCAGAGACCCACAACAGAAGCACGCGGAAAACCGACAACTTCTTCAAGAGCACGACTACCGCGTATGCTCCAAGAAGCACACCAAAACACGGAGCACGGACTCTGCCACACAGGGAGCGAAAACCGTAGCAACTCCCTGGTGCGCACGAGCAGGAAGGCACCACCTCTATCACAACCCGATAAAGGGGCCAAACACTAAAACGATGACACGAAAAGCCTCCAAGGCACAAGCCGAGGCACAAACGAGCATACAGCGGAACAACGCTTGCACGAGCAAGCCAACCAGAAAACCGGCGCACAGCAGAGCAATACTCTTGAAAGCAATCCAACAGGAACGAATACTACCTCACACTAAACCAACAGGGACCCGACGCCCCAATCTGTTTAGGCAGGTAGCAAACCCATCTCGACAACAAATGGCATAAACAGGTCCACTGACCCATGGTGCCATACAGAAAAGACGACACGAGGGGAGCAAGCAACTCAACCCAAAACAACTCAAGGGAAGATAACTCCACCGAAAGGTCACAACGATGCGCACCCCGGAACACGCCACAGTGGAGCATCACCACCTCGAGCAGCCAACGGAAAACAGAGAAGAAGGAGACACGCACCGCAACGAGTCTCTTCCACGCGCGAGAGGAAAACCACAACGCAAGACTGGTGCTTCCACAAGAAGCACAGCCAGCCGAGCACCTACGGCACTCACCAGACCACCATCTGCGAGAGCACGCCAATCACCGAAAACGAAGCTGACCGCCCGCACCCCGGGGATACACAGAGTCCACTGGCACGGCCGAGAACATTGGAAAAGACTAACAAGACCAGGTGGCCAACGCAGCGGCCAGACGCACGGCCAAGCGCACAACACTTTGACCGACAACGCCCAAGCAGACTGCAGCACAGACAGTCCAACCGGCAAACAACGACAGCTCATCTCCACCGGAGAGAGTGAGCAGCGACAACCACAACAACACGAAGCAGCTTTGGGGAGAACCTCCACCAAAAGCGCCAAGAGCCATCCTGAGAGAACCTCACCAGAACGCAGCCCAACCAAACGGCACACTTCGAACCACAGGGGCAACACAACGGTGGCCCAAAACAAACACAGAGCACTCCTGGGAAGAACCTCCACCAGAAGCGACAAAGGGCGATCCTGGAAGAACCTTCACCAGAATGCACAACCCAAACAACCAAACAACACGAACCATCAGAAAGGACACTGTAGTAAGCAAAACAGAAGCAGAAGCAACACAAGCTGGTCCTGGGAGAACCTCCACCAGAACCACCAAGGCACCGCTCTGGGAAAAACCCTCCAGAACGCACCAGCCAAACCAACAGCGCATCTCAGACTCCGAGGTAGCACAGCAACAGCAGAAACGAGCGCGAAACGGTCCCTAAGAGAAACCCTCACCAGGACAACAGCAAACGGTTCTGGGAAACCTCACCAGAACACAGGGCAACCAGCGATGCACCTCAGCCTAGAGGGCAACGCAACAGTAACCAGAAACGCGCACAACACAGCTCTGGGGAAACCTCATTACCACCAGAACCAACAGAGAAGAACTCCAGGAGCACCTCACTAGAGTTCACAACCAGCCAGCGCCAGGCTGACAACAACCACAGACGAGTGTCGCAGTGCTCAACTAGCGGTGCAACACGCACAAAAAACACCTGCTCAGCTCGGCGTCCCGAGCACAGCGCACAACGGCGCACAGGCACACGAGGCCAAATACACAACAACGACAACACACACCCCAACAACAAAGGGGCAGCCAACAAGGCAGAGACACCTTCCACCGGTTCCACAGACCACAACTCTGCACCGGTGAAGGACACACCACACGCAGGCTCTCTCAGCCTTCGCGGCACGCACACACCCAAATGCCGGAGACGACCAGGAGCACCGCACCTGGACTTGCCTGCAAGTGTCCTCCATACGGAAAAGACCACTGCCGCGAGTCCAGCACCAACCGCGCCGCTACGGCACGAACACGCCGAGCGACCACACTCATCACGCACGCGGCACAGCAACAACTGCAACTTGCAACACGCGCACGAACTTGCAGGAAAGCCACACAGCTGCAAAACAATCAAAGGCACAAGCCTAACACTAGTCGGACGGCGTCAGCAGCGCACTAGTACCTTTCTTTGGGACAGTTATCGTTATCAATTCCTTACAAATCTCAGTAGACTCCTCGCTCTGATACCAACTGTAACGACCCGACCCTCCGGACCCCACCAGGGCCCGAAGTTCGCGTCGCCACCCACGGATCCGAAGACCCGGAAGGGTTATATGAACAAGTCTAGTGAGATATGTACTGAATTCGAATAACTATAACAATCTGTACATTATACAAAAGGGTGGTACAACGCGTCCCAAGCAAAAGCACAGGTACAAGAAGAAAGGTGCAGTCCTTAAGGGGTATACCCCGAGAACTTGCAAAACAGCTCTCAGCTCACACTCGGGCTACAAGAGCTCACAACGCTCGCTCTCACTGCTGCTGACAACAACGCGGTGCCACAGCCGCCTCCGCAACCCGTCCGACACCGAGCTCCCACGACGACGAGCCCCTAGCTGAAGGAAGTAGGGGGGGTGAGCCTCGCGAACAAGGCCCAGTAGGGATTACCAGTCCCTCACCGGCCAGAGCAGCAGGAACTCTGGAAACAGGAAACTACCCTAGAAAGCTGTAAAGTGAGACCCCTACAGCATGATACTACAAAGCAGCAAAAGAGAACAGCGCAATGCCACGACCACCAACCGAGGTCGGGACACACACACGACTCCCGTAGAAACCAACAGAGTCGGGCACACAGCGGAAGCAGCGCTCGGCACACCTGCCGAGACCACGGAACAACCAAGTGAGAACAACGTCTCACCGCAAGCACGGCCACCTCAGACCTCTACAAGGTCGAGGGCCTACAAGCAGAACCACCCCGACCCCGGACACACCGCCAGGTCGGGAAGCTACACACGCCGGTGCCATCATGGGCTGGCACCCAAGAACGAGACCACGGAACCGAGAGAACACCGAAGCGGGAACCACCAGAAGCACGGGTCTGCCCAAGGCCAGACCAACGACGCCCACGGAAACTAGGCACAACCAGGCTATACCGCCGTGCAAGCTCGGCAACGAAGAACACTTGGAAACGTCGTGAGGAAAACGTCGTCACCCAACACACAACCAAGCCACCGCCGCTAGCAGCCAAGAGGGGGACCCGCAGTCCACACGCTCTGCTCGCTAGCCTAGCTCCTGCCTCCACCCCCGCGAAGGGCGAGACAGAGCCGCCACAGAAACCACCAACTCACGCAACACCGCAGCCTGGCCAAGCTGCGGCCTCACGCCTGACACCACTACGTGGCTCCGAAACCAACGCAGAGAGAGGCAGTGAGACAAAGGACTGTCTGGTCTGCGCCAACTCCAAACACCTCGACGTCCCAGACCCACAAGAGAGCTCTACAAACGACTCAGCGCCGCTGTCCAACCTCATTTTCCCCTCAGCTCAGAGTCCGCCCTGTCGGCTGCCAACTCGAGCACGCTCGTAGCCCGGAGTACTCCCTCAACAGGCTCCCGAGGATGGGGGTCCCAGGCAACGGAGACAACCTCTGAACGGGACAAGCCCTCAAGTGCCAAGCACCGGGCGAACAGAGAACAGGCGGGGCAATCACCACAAAAACGGCACAACTGACTTGTAACCAAGACAAGCCCCAGGCACGGGCACACACGGCACCCCTTCCGGAAACCCGGAAGGGCTGTCGGCCAATGCTGGCACACACGGCACGGCACGAGAAGTCGGAACACCGCGAGGCAGAACAAAAGCCAGAACAACCTGATCGCGACCACATGTGTGTCGCCTTCAGAACAGGAAGGCGACAACCAGCCTGTCGCTACCAGGTCACGACGACCAGGGGGCCGCCTTCTGACCTGAACGCGACATATCGACCTGTCGCGTTCAGCGTCAGAAGGCCGGACCTCAAGCGGGGCCATTGGCCCGCAGCCAAACGGCACGGAGGCGAGAAGGCGACCAGGGCATCGTCGCTACCCCAAAAGGTAGAACGCGACAACTGCCCTGTCGCAACCCCAAAGGCGACAGCGAAGGTGCCGCCTTCAGAACAAAACCCGAACTGAAGGGCAAAGGGGAACGCGACGGCCAACCTGTCGCTACCCGAAGGCGACAGGTTGCTCGTCGCCTCCAAACTGGTATCGCGACAGCCACCCTGTCGCGATCACAGGCTGAGCCCCAAACAGAGCATGGGGCCAACCATGGTCACCCCAAGCTACCGCACAAGCACACACGGGGAGGGGAGCATGGGGAAAGCTGTAAATCTAACTACAAACCCCGAGGGCTCCCGATCCACCCGGATGGGAGAGGGCACAAGAAATCCCTACCCTAGAACGGAGAACCACCCCACGAAGGGCCCTCGCGTCGGTTGGCCGCCTCCTCCTCGCTCCACGCGACGCGCCGCTCCGCACGAGCTCCCGGCCGCTCCACCGCGCCGGATCGCCGGAGGGAGCCCTCCACCGCCTGAGAAGAGGGGAAAAGGAGAGAGAAGAAAGGGGGAAGAAAGGAGGGGCCAACGGCCTTAAGCCCTCGGAACTGAGATCGCGACAGGCTCGATGTCGCGTTCCTACCCAGAACGCGACACACATCCTGTCGTCTTTTCAAAAGTTCCGACAAGACCTCTGACAGGCCGGACAGGCACCATGCCACGTGTCGCGCATGCAGGCGGGTCAGGTGAACGCGACCACTGGCACGTCGCCTTCACACCCGCGATGCAGACACGTGGCGCACAGCCACACAACAACCGGAACACGACACAGGGGCCGTCATCTTCCCAACCAGAAGGCGACAGGGAACATGTCGCGTTCAGAACGCGACACCCCTGCCCGACCGATCCCAAGATCAACGCCAAGGCACACAGAACCCGAGGAGTTACACCAAGATGCGACGAGAAAGCGACGCACCCGAACATCGCGACACGGATGACTATCACGGTGGACACCCACGCCGCGACACCAACGCGTCACCCAGCCTGGACGCGTCAGTGGCCAGTCATCCCACGACACCGGACGGAAGCCGGGACACCGGGTGTTACAATCCGACCCTCGGCCCACACCGAGGACCCGATTTTTTCAGTCGCCGCCCACGGATCCGGAGACCCATAAGGGCTACAATATATATCTACAGGATATCAGAAGTAAAGTACATGTAAACGTTAGCTGCTAAATTAGAAGCGTACAAGCAGAAACAGAAAAGAGAGCGAGACCGCTGCATACCACTCTAAGTACAGTCCCAACGCACGCATGCTAGTAAAAGTAAGAGGCAGGGGAAAGACAGATCCCTTAGGGGCATACCCAGAGGGTGACATACACTGAAAAAGGGGAACCACTGCTAGCTACGGGGACCTCCACTACCGCCCCATCTCGTCCGTCCGGTGCGCGCCCTGCCGCTGCTGAGAAGTCTCATCTGGGAAAGAAAGGGATGAGCTTCACAACAGAAGCTCAGTAGGGACTACCAATCTCCTATTGGCTCTAACAAGCATAAGAATATATATAATAAATAATTAACAGTAGTTTATATCTTCTACCTACAACCGGAAGTGCAGAAGTGAAGCTACAACTAGTGCGGTATGGAAACACAACATGGTATGAAACTCCGTACGATTGCTCGTCGTGACCACCACAAGGCTAGCAAACACAGACAGGGGGATACCCCACCTGGACAAGGTACACTAGCTACAGAAGACACTACCACTAGTCAAAGGTCAGGTGCTCCCACCGACGTCTTACCCTCGACCCAAGTCCTAACCCTCACGTCTCGTCAGAGCGAGGTAGGACACAAAGTACACAACAGTAACCACCGTAGTCTGGCCGGACTACGGTCCCACGCCTGGCCTCTCTAAGCGGTTCCGGAGCCGTAAAGAGCGAGGCAGTGAGAAAAGGACTGGCTAGCCTGCACCGAGTAGAACTCCGGCCGTCTTCGGTTCCAGGCCTAACCAAGAGAGCTCTACAAATGACTCAACACCGCCGTCCAAACCACCATTTTCCCATCACTCCAGAGTCCGTGACTCGAGTACACTCGTCGCCCCGAACGCTCCCTCTAAGGTGCACGAGGATGGGGGTCCCAGGCAATGATAACAACCTCTCTCGTGGGACAAGCCCTCAAGTGCCGAGCACAGGTGCCACGGGTACGTAAAAAACGCGAAAACGGCGAAGACCA
Source organism: Colocasia esculenta (assembly GCA_014218235.1). Taxonomy (NCBI): domain Eukaryota; kingdom Viridiplantae; phylum Streptophyta; class Magnoliopsida; order Alismatales; family Araceae; genus Colocasia; species Colocasia esculenta. The sequence continues at coordinate 4,307 of JACBKR010004248.1, read as the reverse complement.
AAACCTATCTCTTGACTGTAGTCGTGATGCATCGGTCCGTCGCGACCTTGTCGCGACGCCCTTCCCTGTCGCAACACTGTCACGGTGGCCCTAGCCGTCGCGACCAGGTCACGACACCCAAGAGCGTTGCGATCAGGTCGCGACCAGCCAGGCTGTCGCGACAAGATCGCGACCTCTATGGCCGCATCTTCAGCAGAGGGGGTTCCGGAGTAGTCCCTCCGGGAACCACCCCAAAAATATGAAATAACATTTCACAGGGGGAGGGGAGCATGTGCAACATGTATGAAAGCTGTAAATCCCTTCAAACCACCCTTAGAGCCCCACAAACATGGATTCACATGAATCTACACTCGAAGGAAAACCTCACTCAACCTCGAGCATGGATTCCTCACACTCCCAAACCCAAACCACAGGGAAAACACGATCTAAAGGGGGAAGGGAGCATGCTTAGAGAAAGAGGATCAAGGGTCCCTACCTCCATGTGTAGAGCCGACTCGTTGGGGCCTTTACGTAGGAATGACCACCTCCTCCTCGCTCCACGCACACGAACACAGCCCCTGCACGACCAAGGCGACACCGCCTCAGCACGGACACCTCGAGCAAGAAGAATGACGAGAGAACTGCAAGAGAGCTCGGAGGGAAGGAGAGGGGAAGAAGAAGGAGAGAAAGGGGAGAGGGGAGAATGGGGAGTGGCGTTTGGTTTTAAACCGACGGCCCCCAGAACTGACGGGCCGACCCGGCGCGACAACTAACATGTCGCGACGGCCGCCCTTGGCACAACCCCAAAAAGGCGGTCAAACGTCGAAGACCAGAAAAGCAATTGTGACGGCTGACTAGGTCGCGTCAACGCTGCGCGTGCCTGACACCCGACAAAGCTGTTCTGATAGAAAGGACAGCGGTCACGTCTGTCAGAAAAATAGTCGCGACGCCGTCAGACACCGTGACAAGGACGCGACGGCTACCCCCGTTGGTCACGCCAGAGCAGCCTGTCGCGACCTTGAGGATGGGGCCAAAAGGCCCAAGGGGGTCGGGTCTTACAGTACACACAGTACCGGGACAAACCTCGAGCACTAACGGCCTGGCTCACACAAAATCTGGGGTACCCGACCAGAGAGGTATTCCGGAATAGGCGCCGGACCACCACACTCGGCTAGCACACAAACCACGATACTTACACATAATATCTTTATTACAAACCATGGTTCAAATGTGAGGAATAGCTTGTCTCGGTCACCCTGTGACCTACAAGCTAGCCTACATAGATACATATATAAATTATGTTAACCAATAACAACTTGGTCTGTCATTGGTTACCTCGTGACCTCCATTGCCACATTAAACTCAATATACGATAACCACTTAATAACTATACTTATGCCTTACTAATCAACCATCTTAAATAGTCTATAACAGACATTAAAGGACCAAGGCTAGGTTCACGCTGGAACCTTACTGCCCAGTCACCACAAACCAACAAATTAAACCACAATAGAGTATGTGCCATGCACACCTCAAACTACGTAAACACCACGTCCTATGTAAACAACACGCTAACTATGTAAATGACACGCTCACGGAGCGCTACAGGTGCCAATGCACCTCTCACCACTGCCATGCACAACGAACCACAATAATCGGATAATCATACTATTCAAAACATACACCACAGGACCTCTTGACTGAGGTCGCGATGTGGGGTAGTGTCGCCTTCAGAACGCGACACCACGATATGTTGCGTTCACAAGCTGAACGCGACGGGTCGGCCTATCGCGTTCAGAATGCGATAGAGGGCTCCGTCGCCTTCACAGGCAAGAACCCTAATCTGGGATCCTCTCCCCGGATTACCCTCACAAGCCATGCAAACCATGCTTAATTTCCATTTTTCATGTATATACCCTAGCATGGTATCTATGGTTTATAAAGCAAATAACACATTAAACATGTCGCACACACAATCCATGCATCGAACGAGGTGGATTCTCCCTACTTTCGCGAAGAACACGCAAACCAACCATGGCACGGCGTCTCCCCCGCTCCATGCGACGTCCTCGCGGCGAAAGCACGCCGAAAATCACTCTGAAACACCGAATTGCCTGAAATCCACCGCGCAACAACCTCCCCTGGTCGAGCAGATCTTGTGAAAGCTCTGTTTGGCCGACCTTGCATAAAAACGCACTACGGTTGGGAACGCGACGTAGCCCTGCGTCACGACCTGAACGCGATGTAGGGGGCCGTCGCCTTCTGAAGGTCGACGTCAGCATGCCGCCCAGCGTGTGACACGAGGCACACATGCAGATGAAGACCGCCTCTCAGTCGGCAAGCAGAACGCGACTACCAGGGCTGTCGCGTTAAGAACGCAATGCACACCCCTGTTCGCGTTCACAACCAGTGAACCAACGGGTGCTATGGGCCCAAACTGCCGGCCCACTAAGCCCCACACTACACACGGGAACCAAGACCAAGGCTCAATGACCCCACATTGGTCATGAGCACCACACCAGAGCCAGTAAACACGGATCCAAACAACCACTAAGCAAGGATCCACGAGGATCCGAAAAACGCGCTACGTTACAATAGTCCTTCTCCAGATCCTCCAAATTGCTATGAAAACCTTTTACCAACCTTCTTTATGGTTGTGCTCCTCTCCCCAGCAAGCATGATGAACCTCCCACTAGATACAATTACAAAAAACCATCAAGAAGACCTTTTATAAACCCAATTATTCAAAAAAGCCTTTTAGATTTCCAAAAAGTTATCCTAGTTATAAAAGAAAACTTAGAATGAAGTATAAACCTAAACCTTTCACCCTGAAAGAAAATATTTAAAGAAAAAATTTAATAAAAAGTGTAAATGCTTTAAATTCGGAGTAGAAGGACATTATGCAAATAAATATGCACAAAGAAGACAAATAAATACAATTGATATGAATATAATTGAAGAAATTTATGAAATAAATTTTGGAAACGATCTGTCAGACCCATAACATTATGAATATGAGTTAGAGAGTGAAACGAAAAGTGAAAACGATGAACTAATTTTTGTAGATAATAATATAGAAGAAAATTATCTTGAGAATGAATATACTTTAGAAGATTTTGAAGAAGAGTTTGAACAATTTGACCCGTTCAAACAAAATAATGTACAATATATATTTATGATGACTACAAAAGAAGAATGATCATCTTCAGGAATTAATATGATAGAGGAAGAGTTTGAAGACTCAAATATAAACAAATAATGATTTTTAATGAAGATATCTATGAAAAAAATCATAAAGCACCTTGGGAAATAGAAAAATATTAGGTCTATCAGTTAAAATGGAATCTATGGAGAAAAGAAAAATTATTAGTAGAAAGGTTTGAACAAACAATAGATTCATTTGAGACAAATAAAACCATAACACATTTGCAAATTATAAGTAAGGAAAAAATAAACCAAATGCTACAATCAAGCAAAAGAAAAAATAAAATATCTACATCTAGGATGTATACATAGTTTATAAAAGCTAACTTTAGGAAAGGAATAGACTCTCCTACAACAATCATATTAACAGACAAAAGATTTACCAAAGGCTCACAATCAATTTGGAATGATTCAAAGTAATTTAATCTATCAATATTAAAATTTAGAATTTTTTCACAATATTCTATAAGTTAAATGACAAGAACTTAGACGAAGGTCTTTACATATATCATGAACTACAAAATGTAGAAATGCTTGAAGGTAGTAAATAGGGGTGTCAATGGACCGGGCCTGAATAGGCCGAGGTCCAGCCCGATCTCTAAGAGGTCAGCCCAGGCCCAGCCTGGCCCGGGGCCAAAGCCCGGTTTTTTAAAAGGAGGCCCGGCCCGGGGCAATTTCTTGTAGCCCGGCTCAAGCCCGGTGCGGCGGTGTCAGCAAGTAGCAGGTGCAGTGCGGCAGCAGGTGCAGTAGTGGGCAGCAGGCACAGCAGCGGGCACGGCAGCAGGCGCAGCAGCGGCAACAGGCGCGGCAGCAGTTGCAGCAGCGGGCAGCAGCGGTAGCAGGCGCTGCCAGGTGTGTAGCAGCGGCAGGTGCAACAGCTGCAGCAGGCGCAGCAACAGCAGCAGGTGCACCTAGTGCAGGGATAGCGGTGCCGGTTGCGAGGTGGCGCGGCAGCAGTGCGAAAGTGGCGAGGGGAAAAATCGGGCTGGCGGGTCGCCGGCCGGGCCGGCTGAAGCCCGAAGTGGGCCCAGTTTTAGACCGGGCCGGGCTAGGCTCAATTTAAAAAAAAAAAGATGAAAAATTGTGGCCCAAGCCCGTGTTAGACCGGGCTGGGCACCGGCCTT
>JACBKR010004247.1:0-25229 GCA_014218235.1 Colocasia esculenta | reverse complement strand
AGACTTAGCCCCTAGCAAGGTTACCCCGGATCGGATCGGTCAGCCCAAAACCAATACGAAGCGGCCGATCCAGATGATTTTTGATACTAGGACTCAAGTACAATATTACAGATAGATCAATTGTTCTGTGATAAAAAAATTCGAATTTTGTAACAATAAAAATCAATTTTCTGTGAAGGATTCATATCATGAAAACTGGTCGACAACTATCACTAGCCTACAAAGAGGCCCATGACAGCTATTGTCTAGTGAAGTATATGCACAGTATTTGAACACAATTGCATGTCATTACCATCAAATTCAATAATTAAATGCAATTGAGCAAATACAGGACCGAACAGAGCCAATGGAGTCCACAAATTTAAATGTGAAATAAAGTAAAAAGACGGGGGGTGGGGGGTTGGTGGAATATACAGATATCTGCTGCCTCACCTGAACATGTAAACGAGAAAAATGGGGTTCATACCAAACAGCCCCAAAATTGTTTCACACATCCATGCATAAAATTTCAGGAATATTCATCAAACCAGAAAACCACACTGAACTTTTGGCTGGATACAGTTTGAAACCTAAGTTTTGTTTTTGAAACCAAGTTGGTCTTATACACTTACGGAACTCAATTACTGAGAAAAATTCATGTTAATATTTTTCTAAAGTTTCCTTCTTTTCGATCAGGCAGTTGGACTTTTTGTGTGAAACCCTGCACCTTTGGGTTTGAAATTTCACAAGGTAGGAGTGAGCTGCATTAGATTGTGACATGAGGGCTTAACATGGATGAGATAGAATCCATTGGATTTGGAGAGACAACCTTGGCCATCTGACAGTACACTTCATTTTTAAAAGAACCACCTAATCCTGGGCAGTTCTGCCCATCCTAGTGGAATTCTACACTGCTGTTCGGCCTGTTCCAATCACAAACATATTCTGCCAGGCATAATTCACAGAATTATTTCACCTTTTAGTGGGGTGGAGAGGGCCGAGAAAGCCGACAGGATAGCGTCGAGTGGCCCATTTCTCAATCTGTGCCGGTGGTCTAGGACCTTTCCTTCTTTGCCGGTGAGGAGCTTTAGGATCTCAATGGAGGGGATCCCCATTGGTTATGTGACGAGGAAGGAGTAGGGATCCTAGCTCGACGCTTAAGTTACTAGCCACCGTCAAAGAACATAGTCTGGAGGATCTGCTGGCAGCTATAATCATCAGCTACGGCGGCGAAAGAGTCGTCATCAGATGTCGAGCGCTTCAGGAGGTGCAGGTCTTGCCGCCGCCGCCGAGCTAGGATCAGTCAGCGCTTGTCTTGCTGCACCAATGCAAGGGTGTTGAAGGGGAGCTAACAATTAGGGATGCCCATGAAGAAGGCAATGAGGACACCCCTTCTCAACACGATGGAGATGGCGTTGGCAAATCCTGCTTGAGATTGGAGGTGGTGAAAGCTATGTTCAAGGATGTGGAAGCTATGTGTACTGAACGGGCTAGGGAGGTGGCTAGCTTGGTGGGTATCTCTTCTATGGCTGCTGAAAAGGACCTCCAAGACGCGTGCTCCAAAATTTATACAAGGTGGAGTGCCATTATTCAGGCGAGTGAAAGATTTCACCAAAGAGGAGGAGGTGTTTGAGGAGAAGCAAGACGAAAGAGGAAACTCATCATCCCAATGAGACTTCTCTCGTGGAATGTCAGGGTTTGGGTGGGGCGCATAAGAGAACTGTGAAGGAAGAAGGGTTGAGGTGTAAGGTGGATGTTGTGTGTGCAGAGACGAAGTGGAATGGGAATGAGTGTCTTAATAAAGGAGATTGGGGGAGCTAGGCTGACTAGAGGAGTTGTTTCCCGACAGTGGGGAGCTCAGAGGGTATACTCGTCTTATGGAACCGCTATGAACTGGAGGTGGCGGCTAGAGACAAGGTGGTTAGCAGATGGACCATGTCTCAGCACTTACAAAGGGGTCAAAGATGGCTTCTCTTAGAATTTTATAGGGGTCTATGATCCTCAAGCTAGGGAGAACAAAAGGCTATCTTAGGTAGAGCTCCTGTAGTTTCATCAGCATTTAGGGAGGCCGTGGTGCTTGACTAGAGACTTTAATGTTGTTGCTCATTCGTCTGAGAGGACTGGGTCTTCTTCCTATGGTGAATGTTGTATGGAAGACTTTTCAAACTTTATATAGGGGATGACATTAATTGATGTTGGCATGTCGGGTGACTTCTTCACCTAGTCCCACATTAGCACAGGTTGTATGCTCAAGACTGGACATATTTTTAATTTCTGTAGATTGGGAGGATCATTTTCCTCATGCTCAAGTGTTCTCGATTTCAAAAGTTCTATCAGATCAGAGGCCTATTCTCCTGAAGATCAGACATGTTCATGGGAGGAGGCACTGCTTTAGATTGGAGTTGTTCTGGTTGCGTGAGCAAGATTTTATAGAGGTGGCGGCGAAGGCGTGGAATAGTGTCAATGTGAGATCAACTATGGATATCTTGGTGAGAAGGGTAAGACACACTGCTCTTACATTGAGAGGTTGCAGGGCTGGAAAAACATTACCATGAAGAGAGGTGAAGCTGCAGACTCTACAATAGATAGATGGACTTGACAACTTGGAGAATGCAAGCTCACTGGATGAGGAGGACAGAGCTGCTAGGATGATTTCAAAGATCACTATGAAGAAATTCTTTGCAAGGAGAAAATCTATTAGAAACAGAGATCCAGAGACGGGTGAGTCAAGAAGGGTAACAGAAATACAATTTATTATCAAAGGATTGTTTCTGGTAGAAGAAGAGTGAACTACATCTCTTGCATCAAGGTGAGGGACACTACATTTATGGAGGAGGTGGGCATCAGAGGGCAAGCAAATGATTCTACTCTAGGCTTTTCACAGAGGATTGCAGAAGGTTGTGTGCTGATGAGGAACTCCTGCACTGTTGGCCTCCTAGGTAAGGTGATTGACCAGCTTTGCTTGGAGGAGGAGGTATGGCAAGCAGTTCTCTCTCTTCCTAGAGATAGGCCTCTAGGACCAGATGATTTTTCCAGTAGTATCCTTCCAGAGGTGCTGGCATATTATCAAAGATAACCTTGTGGCTGCAGTTAGGGAGTTCTAGGAGGGGAAAGCCTGCTTGAGAGATATGAATCAGATGCACATTGTTCTCATCCCCAAGAAAAAAGAAGCCAAGGAGTACACTAATTTTTGGCCCATCAACCTGCTCAATGGCTCTTACAAGATTATCTCTAAGGTGCTTGCTTCTAGATTGGTTGCAGTTATAGATCAACTGGTCGATCACTTCAAAGGAGCTTTTATTCGGGAAAGGCACATTCTTGACAATTTTTTGATGGCTCATGTGTGCTTGTTTGCTTTGAAGCAGTGCAGGGGGAAAGATTTAGTTTTGAAGCCAGACTTTGAGAAAGCCTGTGACAGGGTCAACTGGGATTGTCTACTGCATTGCTTAAAGAGGATGGACTTCGGTGACAGATGGATTTCTTGGATCAAGGCTTGTGTCTCCTCAATTATTTTTGTTGTGCTCATTAATGGGAAACTTTTTGAGTGGTTCCTTAGTGGCAGAGGTCTCAGATAGGGAGATCCTCTCTCTCCCCTCCTCTTTGTCCATGTTGCCAGTATCCTGAGCAGAGTGTGGATGAGAGCGGAGGCGGCGGGTCTTATTGCAGATTTCCAAGGTGTCAAAGTATGCTCCTCGATCTCACACCTTTAATATGCGGATGACACCATTCTCTTTCTGACTGAGGGCGTGCACATGCCTGTTATGGTGAGATTCATGCTGGAATTATTGGAAGAAGTGACTGGGTTGAAAGTAAATTATAACAAAAGTCTTTTGGTTGGAGTGAATGTTGAGGAGAGTGTCATAAGAAGGGTAGCTACAATGATGGGTTGTGAGATTGACAAGTTCCCTATCACCTACTTGGGTCTCCCTCTTTCTCTTAGTGTTCTTAGAGTGGCTGATTGACAATCTCTTATTCACATATTTGAGACCAGATTGGCAGATGAAAGGCTAGGACACTGTCTTATGGAGGAGACTTGTGCTTTGCAGCTTTTTTTTGGACAGCTTATTGACATATTTCTTTTCCATGTTCAGGATTCCAGTTCAAGTGACCAAGAGGCTTGAGGCCATTAGATGCAGATTCTTCCCGCATGGTAGTGGAGACGGGTGCAGAGGTTGGCATGATGTATCTTGGGGTAGGATAATCAAGAGTAGAATATAGGGAGGTGTGCGCCTAATATCAAAGACTTCAACTTGGCACTCTTATCCAAGTGGTTGTGGAGGTTGGCAACTGGACAGAGTGGTTTGTGGGCATGTATTATCAGCCAGAAATATTTTGGGAGATCTAGAGACTAGGACCCGCTTCCTACACCGAGGGCGAGTACTTCTCTTTGGCGAGATATTTCTTCTTCTAGGGATATTAATTTTTTGGTGTCAGGGTCTTACTAGGAAAGGGCGACAAGGCCCTTTTCTGGTAGGATAGATGGTGTGGTGACCTCTCTCTTAGTGAGCTCTTTCCTGATCTTTCTCGAGTGACTTCAAATCCTCAACTCTCAGTTTCTCAAGCTTTAGATACTTCTCTGCCGGTCAATGTGTGGTCACGCACATTCAGAAGGGACTTGACGCACTTAGATTCAATTTAGCTTCAGGACCTTTTTTCCAATTTTTCTTCCATAGTCCAATCGAATCTTGAGAACCAATGGATATGGAGATGGGAGAAAGCTGGTTGCTTCTCAGTCAGATCCGCCTATAGTATTATTTCAAATGGGGGTGTTCGGCATGGATTACATGCTCAGGTGTGGAAACCTAATAACACATTAAAGGTGAAAGTTCTGATGTGGAGAATTTCTATTTGTAGGCTACCCAAGCGTGACAACTTCACTATTTTCTGTCGGACATTCAGACCTCGTGTCCTTTACGGAGCATGGATGGCAAAGTCGACCAACTCGGAGCAGAGCCGGCCGACTCAGAGCAGAATCAGGCTATGGCAACCCAATTTGGGGGGGGGGGGGGACACCCATCCACCCGCAGTACAAGGTGAAATCGGGGTGGATCGATCGGAATTGGGTGGAGTCGGCCCGACTCAACCTGACTCTGACCGATCCACCCCGACTCCACTCGCTCTAGGCCTTCCACGGGAAGCGGGGCCATGTTTAATGGAGTCGGCCCTAGTGACTCCAGGCGGATCCAGCCCGACTAGGGCAACTACTGCGGATCCCTCCTTAAGGAGGGATCGGGAGTCACGGGACTGCGCAGACAGAGCTGTCTGTCTGTGCAGTCGCCCCCTCCCAACCTCCCAACCCCCTGTCCCCCTCCGGAGGTCCCCTACTTCGCCGTCGCCGCCGGAGCTCTGAGGAGGCTCGCCGCTGGCCACCGCCGCCGGCGCCGCTTCATCCTTCTTCCTCTCTTTTTCTGTTCTCTTCTCTCTCTTCCTTCTATGAAAGGTGAGTTTTCATAAATTTTTTTAAAAAATATGAAAAAATAGGAAATGTTGAATAGGTTATAGATCTATACATAAATAGCATTGATAAGATGTTTATGACCCTCATTCCTCAAAATCCCCAAATTGAACCCTAATTAGGGTTTAAAAATTAGGGATTTTGTGTCATAAATAAACTAATGTGCAATTGAGTGTCCAATGCAATCATTTGAGTTGATTAGAGTTTGTTTGTAGACTCAATTACATTGCATGGTCTATTTTCCCCAAAATCCCTAAATTGAACCTAATTAGGTTAAAAAATTAAAATTATGTCATTAATGTAATTAATGTGCAATTGAGTGTCCAATGTAGTCATTTGAGTTGATTAGAGTCTGTTTGTAGATTCAATTACATTGCATGACCCATTTTCCCCAAAATTTCTAAATTGAACCCTAATTAGGGTTTAAAAATTAGAGATTTTATGTAATTAACGTGCAATTCAATGCATTCTTACACAGGAATATGGCAGATCAAGAACATCAAGAGTAAGAGGTGGAGCAGGCCATTAATCCTAGTGGGCTCACGGTACTCTCCTTGATGCAATTAGGGGGGCGGCACCCATCCGCTCGCAGTACAAGGTGAAATCGGGGTGGATCGATCGAAATTGGGTGGAGTCTGCCCGACGCAACCCGACTCCGACCGATCCACCCCGACTCTACTCGCTCTAGGCCGCTTCCACGGGAAGCGGGGCCATGTTTAATGGAGTCGGCCCTAGTGACTCTAGGCGGATCCGGCCCGACTAGGGCGACTCCTGCGGATCCCTCCTTAAGGAGGGATCGGGAGTCACGGACTGCGCAGACAGAGCTGTCTATCTGTGCAGTCGCCCCCTCCCAGCCTCCCAACCCCCTGCCCCCCCCCCCCCTCCAGAGGTCCCCTAGTTCGCCGCCGCCGCCGGAGCTCCGAGGAGGCTCACCGCTGGCCACTGCCGCCGGCGCCGCTTCTTCCTTCTTCCTCTCTTTTTTTGTTCTCTTCTCTCTCTTCCTTGTGTGAAAGGTAAGTTTTCTTAAATTTTTTTAAAAAATATGAAAAAATAGGAAATGTTGAATATGTTACAGATCTATAGATAAATAGCATTGATAAGATGTTTATGACCCTCATTCCCCAAAATCCCCAAATTGAACCCTAATTATGGTTTAAAAATTAGGGATTTTGTGTCATGAATGCAACTAATGTGCAATTGAGTGTTCAATGCAATCATTTGAGTTGATTAGAGTTTGTTTGTAGACTCAATTACACTCATCCACCCACGGTACAAGGTGAAATCGGGGTGGATCGATCGGAATTGGGTAGAGTCGGCCCGACTCAACCCGACTCCGACCGATCCACCCCGACTCCACTCGCTCCAGGCCGCTTCCACGGGAAGCAGGGCCATGTTTAATGGAGTCGGCCCTAGTGACTCCAGGCGGATCCGCCCGACTAGGGCGACTCCTGCGGATCCCTCCTTAAGGAGGGATCGGGAGTCACGGGACTGCGCAGACAGAGCTGTCTGTCTGTGCAGTCGCCCCCTCCCAGCCTCCCAATCCCCTGCCCCCCCCCCCCACCCCTCTGGAGGTCCCCTACTTCGCCGCTGCCGCCGGAGCTCCGAGGAGGCTCACTGCTGGCCGCCGCTGCCGCCACCGGCGCCGCTTCTTCCTTCTTCCTCTCTTTCTGTTCTCGTTCTCTCTCTCTCTTCCTTCTGTGAAAGGTGAGTTTTCTTAAATTTTTTTTAAAAATAGGAAATGATGAATATGTTACAGATCTATAGATAAATAGCATTGATAAGATGCTTATGACCCGCATTCCCCAAAATCCCCAAATTGAATCCTAATTATGGTTTAAAAATTAGGGATTTTGTGTCATGAATGCAACTAATGTGCAATTGAGTGTCCAATGCAATCATTTGAGTTGATTAGAGTTTGTTTGTAGACTCAATTACATTGCATGGTCTATTTTCCCAAAAATTCCTAAATTGAACCATAATTAGGTTAAAAAATTAAAATTGTGTCATTAATGTAATTAATGTGCAATTGAGTGTACAATGTAGTCATTTGAGTTGATTAGAGTGTGCTTGTAGATTCAATTACATTGCATGACCCATTTTCCCCAAATTCCCAAATTGAACCCTAATTAAGGTTTAAAAATTAAGGATTTTATGTAATTAATGTGCAATTCAATTGCATTCTTACACAGGAATATGGCAGATCAAGAACATCAAGAGCAAGAGGTGGAGCAGGCCATTGATCCTAGTTGGACTCACGGTACTCCCTTGAGGCACGGGAGAAAAAAGTGAAATATAATTGGTGTGCAAAGGAGATTTGGAGGCATATATCATCTTAAACAACATATTGCTAGGATTTCAAGAAATGTAGCAAAATACCCATCATGTCCACTTGAGGTTAGGAATGAAATGAAAGCGTACATGAAGGGGAAAAAAATTGAAAAATTATTGACAACTCAACAGCAACAACAGCTTCAAGATGAGATTTCTGGGCGACAGATTCGTAGAGATTATAGTTTACCAATCAATGTGGACGATGATGAAGATGATGATGATGATGATGATCCTGAGTTCACTGCAGCTGCACGTGCTAGTCGGCGTTCTTATGCGAAGGAAGATAATAGACGAAGGGGCTTGGGGACATTGGGGTCACATTTGTCTAGAGATGACTCTAGTAGATCTCTTCGTAGGAGCGCATCAGTTCATAGGGCTGCCACTTGTTGGTGCATTAGGGTGTGGAGGTAGACTCTCAGATGTTCATAATCCTACACAGGGTTCTATGGATACATATTTGTATAGATCAAGGTCTATAAAGCAACCTTCTATCAAGCAGGCCTTGAAAGGAGTTAAAGCCACTACAAAGGCAGCAAAGGGAGCAATCAAAGGCATTGTGAAATGGTTTTTACATGCAGGTGTGTCGGCACATGACAGAGAGCCCATATTTCCATACTATGTTAGATGCAATTGCAGAAGCTAGGCCTGATCTTAAGGCTCCCACACGGAAGTACATTATGATGTTAGGCTTGATGAGGAGTATGATAAGTTGAAAAGATGGGTTAATGACTTCAAAAATGTTTGGAAAGAACGTGGTTGCACCATTATGTGTGATGGTTGGACAGGGACCACAAGAAAATCTATGATTAATTTCCTAGCTTATTGCTGTGAGGGTACTATTTTCCTTAAATCTGTTGATGCCTCCAACAAGTAACAACATCAAGAATGCAGATTACTTGTTTAGACTAAAGGATGAAGTTGTGGAGGAAGTGGGTGAAGAAAATGTTGTACAGGTTGTCACTGACAATGAAGCGAGCTACAAGGCTGCTGGTAGATTGTTGATGGAAAAAAGAGAACATCTGTATTGGGTTTCTTGTGCAGCACATTGTATCGATTTGATGATGGAGGACATAGGCAGAGATCCATATTCATGGCCTCATTGATGATGCTCAAATGATCACTTCATTTATTTATGGTCACAATAGGATTTTGAATATGATGAGGCAATACACAAATGGATGAGATCTTCTTCGTGCTGGTCCCACTCGATTTGCATCAAATTTTATTTCTTTGGAGAGCCTCATGAAATATAGGGATCAATTGGGGCCAATTGATTAATTCTGAGCAATTTTTGAAACGTAACACTCTTAGGGCTGAAAGTAAAGATGTTGCTCTCCAAGTACAAGATTTGATTAGCAATGCACGATTTTGGGAGAGAATTTCCTACTACCTCAAAATAATAGAGTGACGGGGACCATGACTCGTGACGGACGCAGAACGAGACTCGAGACTACAGGCGTTCAGCGATATATCGACTTCAATTTTATTTTATTATGTATTTTTCATTTTAGTGGAATTTGATTTAGTTAGGTAGATTTAAATGTCTAATTTCTGGTAAGTGGAGCTTATTTGCAGATGTGGGACATGGTTGTCTTTTTATGTTTTGTTTCGAGGACATTGTGGTCCATGGGAAAAGTGCACAGTAGGGTTTTTATGGGCTTGTCCTATATATACTCTTGTATGGACTCTTTAGAGAGTAGATGGAATAGAAGAAGTAGAATGGAAGAATTTCTGGCCGCATGGAACTGTGTACCTTGTGTGTCTTCTTCTCCCCGAGATCCCCCCCTCCTCCTGTTCGTCTATCTTCTTCCCCTCCTCTTCTAGCTGCTGTTCTCACCCTCCCCATTTATCTCTTCTTCTTCTTCCCGAACCCCATTTCCTGTTCCCAAACCCTGCTAAAACCCTGCTAAACTTTCCCTTCCCAAAACCCTGCTAAAACCCCTCCCCAGCTCTCTTCTCTCCCGATCTCTCTCCCTCTCCCGCGGGCTGGTCCCGCATCATAGAGCCTCTAGTATTTGTTCTTAGAATGGTTGATGGTGATGATAAAAATGATATGAGATATTTGTACGAGGCAATGAATAGAGCAAAGGAACATTTGAGGGAAAGGAATCCCAAAGTATACAAAAAATGGTGGGTCAACATTGACAAGAGATGGGAGATGACTCTCCACCAAGATCTTCATACTGTAGGTAATTTATTGAATCTAATTAATTTCTGAATTTGTATCATATCATGCTGAAAATTCTTATCATATGCAGGGTATTTTTCAACCCTAGATTTCAATACAAAGATAATGTGCATAATGATGGAGAAGTGATGAGAGGCACCATGAACGTCATCACTCGCCTAGCAAGGACAATGAATGAGAGATTAGATGCAATGGCAGAGGTAGGATATAACGTTTTCTTTTGCATATGTATGCATGTTTCATTTTGCAAGGGTCATCTGACATATATTATATCTACCATTTTGTAGGTGGAGAGGTATAGGATGAAACTTGGGATATATGGAGCATATGACATGAGATGTGCAGCTCAAAAACTCACTCCAGGTTATTTTACATGAGAATTGTTTGCCAAAAATCGTAAATTTATCACATTTAGGAATTCACCATTATAAATTGATTAATGTTCACTCCTTTTATTGCAATAGTTGAATGGTGGATTCAAGTAAATTACCAGCAAGTTGGCACAAATCCTTTAACGTATATTGCAGTGAAAGTGTTAAGTCAAACCACTTCTTCTAGCCAATGTGAAAGAAATTGGAGTACATTCAACCTCATTCACACAAAAATCCGCAATAGGCTGGGTGTGGACAGGCTAGAGAAGTTGGTTTATTGCCACTATAATATGCGTTTAAAGGTGAAGCAAAAAAAAAAAAAGGCAAAAGTTAGAAAGACAGAGATTCATGCAACTAGCTGGTAGAATATTTGAGGAGGTAGTTCCTGAGATAGATGTGGATGAATTACTAAATGAAAAACACCTTTTACATGCTTAGGTGGAGACGAGAGCTGAGGGAGAGATACCTGAGTTTCATCCTGATGATCGCTTGATTCGGGCATGTGCAGAAGATGTAGAATTAGAAGAACATGTACTGGATATGCGTCTGTTCCTAAAAAAGGTCAAAGGCCCGAATTAAGAAGATCTGCCACTGTACAAGAGACTACTAGACTTTCTTCATCTCAGCCAGAATTCAGAAGATCTACCACTCAATTGGACCTAAAAAGAAAGAAAGACAAAGGCAAGAAAAAAACAAAGTCTAACAAGGAAAGAAGAACAGAAGAACCAAGAAGAAAATCACAAGATCGTACAGAGGACTCTCCTGAAGAGACACATATTGGGGAGCCATTTTCTGAGGCTCCACCCCTACCACCTCACTTGACTACATTATATGAGGCAGAGCAAAAGTATTATCAACGTCGAAAAAAGATACTTAAGAAACGAAAAGCAGTTAGGAGTGATGACTCCACTCAATCACCTGATGATGATGATGGTGATGATGATGATGATGGTGATGATGCAGGTACTGGAGCCACAGGAGGTTATGGGCTTAAGGTATCCTTTCAGGATATGAGGATTATTCAGTACCACCCCATCAACAAGAAGGAAGCCAAGGGGAAGCACAAGAACAACATGGGGGATATGAAGGCCAACAAAGGCAAGCAGGGCTTGATTGGGGATATGGGCCTTCTTATCCACCCATTTTTAATCCCCCAAAATTACCATATTTAGATATCAGCTCTAGTAGTGGGACAAGTTACTTGGGCAATATTCAAACTATTGGGTATGGTAGTTTCTTTACTCCAGAACAATCAGGAGAAAGTTCAAGCCAACAAACAACGACACCTCGAGCCATCCAAAGAGGATTCCAAGACATCGCCAATTCTTTGTTCGGCTTTGGATATACCCAATATGGGCCACCTGCTCAGTGTCATGAGGCAGAGGATGAGGGTTCAGAAATATCAAATTGACAAGGTATTTTTCTTTATTTCATGTTATAAACTTGTACATATATATATATTTTTTCAATGTATGAACATAATCATTATGTCTTAATCATTGTTATTGTTCTTTATGATATATGAACATGATAAGATTTGAATTTCATTGTGTTTGTATTCAATGAATGTTGTATGTGTTTTCATATTTTTTGTAATTTTTATTGAATTTTCAGAATTTTTCTGATTTTTCCTAATTTTTCCATGATTTTTTCCTCATTTTTTTACAATTTTTTATCATTTTTTAACCTGGTCAATCTTGGATCGGCCAAACTCCATTGGAGTCGGGCGGATCCGCGGATCCGACCCGATTCGGATCAGGGTCGGCTGGGTCCGACCCAACCAACCGACCCGACTATGCCATCCATGTTACGGAATGGAGGATGAATCTATTGATCACATTTTGACTGTCTGTTCCAACTCCTCTACATGTCTAGAGAGAGGTGGTTGCAAGAGCTCATTGCACCAACCTCTCCCACATGGAGACCAAGCAAATGATGCTGAAGTGGAAGAGAGAGTGGCCAACCAAGGGTAACAGAACAATGTGGTGGCTCATTTTGCATGCTACTCTATGGATGATTCGGGATGAGAGGAATAGGCGGATTTTTTCAAGGACTGCTTGGGATGTTGAATCTCTTTCTGGGGGATCTGTCGCATAGTCGGGGAATGGGTGTCCATTATTCGTAATGTGGATCTCGCCAACTCCTCACTTTCTGCACTAATGGGGGGTAGAGATGCATAGTCCATTCCGGGTTGGATGGCCCTATATAGGCGAGCAGGACTGTTGTTTCTTTTTTGGGCGGGGTTTCTTTTTGATGGCCTATACTTGTACATTCTTTCTTTCATTTTAATATATTGGTGGTACTATTCACTTTTCAAAAAAAAAAACTTTAGAGAGAAAAAGCCTCTCTCTACTACTAACAGGGCCATTTCATACTCCTGGATACAAAAAGGGAAATGTTCCTGTTACTAACTCTCAAGGTTTTGAGAAAATAGACTTCAGTTGAACACAAGCACATGTTTGGCGCTTGAAATTCAACCAAGATGATACCAACTCCACCAGGTTCAACCATGTTTCAATACATTTGTAAAGAACCTAGTATTTTGATCAAGACGTGTGAAGCCCTCTTTGGCATTCATATCTGGATTTCATCAGCTTAATGCACTTTGCTGAATCTTTATGGTTCAATAAACTGTTGTTCTGCCACCTTCCAAAAAGATCAGCCTAACTCATTAGTTTGTTAAACACATCATTCATTAGTTTTGATGTCTCTTCTTCAATAAAATTTCTGGAGGGTCACACTTGTAAAAAACAAGATTGGGATGGTTTTATCAAGGTAGATTTAGCATATGAAATAGATTGAATTAGACCTCTAAATTATTACATTTGACAACACCATGCATAGCAAACAATAGCCTGAAAGTGAGTGACAACAAGGTTAGAAGCAATCATTCAGGGAATCCAGGTCATTCATTCTGACTGACTGACACAATATGGCAACATCTAAGTGTGGAAGTGTAGGCAGCCAAAAACCCGATCAACCAAGATGAATGTCACAAAAAGTAGCAAATATGTTACTTCATGCCATATTTAGTTGGTTCAGATATCATTCTTTCTCAACTTGTCTTCTCCTCAGATTAGATCAACCCACTAACAAAGTTCAAGGTACTAATTATTATGTATGATGTATCTCTAGTAATTTGAAATTTTGAATAAATATTATATACTGTATACATTCTTCTTGGTGACCTCTTAGAAAGAGTTTGATAGGTTTGACTCCATCATAGTAAACACTAGATGACTACCCGTGCGATGCACGGAAAGTTTTTAGATTTAAATATTTTTAATATATTAATATATCTTAGTTTATATATACATTAGCAAGATTTAAAAAATTATAAAGTGATATAAAACTATTACGGATAGTCATTTCTTAGTGGTATAAAACTGCAAGTAAGTCTTACCATTGATATTTTTAGACTTACTTTGGAAGATTTAGCAAGATTTAAAAATTGCAACGGGTAGTCTTTTCTTAGTGGTATAAAACTGTAATTCTTCAAAAAAAAATTGTGCAACATTTAGCAATATTTAACATGCCGATTTTAGAAGGTTTCTTCACAACTTTAGGTGAGAGACTTGCCTTCTTAAAATAGCTGCATTAAAGGAGTGAGGTAGGAGAGGTATTTGTGAGTTTTGGCGGGAATATGAATGTCTTGGTGCTGCCACATGGCTGCTCCAAGACTGAGTTATATTATAATAGTATAGATAACCAAAGCTGCCATTCCACTAACATGCCCTTACAGCAATCCCTCCCACCAAAAAAACAGAATCCCCTTCTCTTCGCTTATTCCCTTATTTTACAAGCAAGATATCCATGTTTGAACAACTACCAGTTGTGGGAGTTGATGCTGTCTCAAATGTGGATGACACAGTACATTGTGAAAATCCCATATATCAAGTGTGCCTTCTGAACCTTAATCCTTACTCTGTTCCTATACACACACAAAACTGCCCATTTTGCTGCTCATTTTGTCTTTCTACCTTTTCATTATTTTACATATATTGTTTTTTAGAGAGTTCTGCATACATTTTCTCATGTTGTGAATCACTTATACAAACTATACATAATCTATAGTCATGTGGAAAAGTCAATCAGGCTGCCTTCTGCATTGAATTTGCGTAGTCTGTCTAATAAGTCCACTATTCTGGTTGTAATTGACAGGATATCGAAATATGCCCATTTTATACCCCTTAAGCATCCATTCACAGCTACGTCAGTGGCTTATGAATTTTCAGTTCAGATTGTTAAGTTGCATGGGTTACCTCAAGTCATGTTACTGACAGAGATGCTATCTTTACTAGTCTTTTTTGGAAGGAGCTGTTTAAACACAGGGGGTCAATTTGCATATGAGCAGTGCCTATCACCCTCAAACGGATGGGCAGGCGGAAGTTTTGAATAGGTGCTTGGAAACTTATCTTAGATGTTATTGTTTCCAGCAGCAGAATACTTGGATGAAACGGCTACATTGGGCTAAATATTGGTATAATACATCCATGCATACTTCTACAGGACTCACACTTTTTGAAGTTGTGTATGGCATTCCTCCACCAACTTTACTGTCCTATGTTCCAGGAACATCTAAGGTACAGGCTGTTGAAGAAAATCTGCTGAGCTGGGATGACATATTAAAAGAGCTTAAGCACCATCTTTTATAGGCCCAGAACACGATGAAACACTTGATGGATAAACATCGTTTGGATAAGGAGTTTGATGTGGGGAATTGGGTCTATTTG
Organism: Colocasia esculenta; assembly: GCA_014218235.1. Classification (NCBI taxonomy): domain Eukaryota; kingdom Viridiplantae; phylum Streptophyta; class Magnoliopsida; order Alismatales; family Araceae; genus Colocasia; species Colocasia esculenta. Next base: position 10,172 of record JACBKR010004247.1, on the reverse strand, counting down.
AACCTTCAGCCTTACCACCAAAACTCATTGGTTCGTCACTTCAATTATAAATTCAGTGCAAAATATTATGGACCCTTTCAAATTACATAGCGAATTGGTTCTGTGGCTTATAGATTACAGCTACCAGAAGGATCCAAGATACAGCCAGTCTTTCATATATCACAGCTCAAGAAGAAATTTTCTTCTACTGAAGTACCTATTATGCAATTGCCTCAACATTTTGAAGTACATGATCGAATACCCATTAAATTGTTGGGTAGGAGGATTATCAAACATGATAACAAACCGCTCCCTCAGCTGCTAATCCAGTGGGATGGTTCTACACCTTCTGAAGCTACATGGGAGGAGTATTATTCTTTTAAACAGAGTCATCCAGCTTTTGACCTTGAGGGCAAGGTCCTTCTCGAAGAGGGGAGGAATTTGTTATGGTCAAAGGCAAAATAGCCAATTAGAAGTTACGACAGCAGTGACCCAGCACACGGGCGAAGGCAGTTAGGCACATAGATCGTGACAGTTGTAGTAATTGGAGCGGGTTCAAAGTTGTTACCTGGGTCGGTTAGCTGGTTAAGTAGTTGAGGCATTTGCGCAAACACAGTCGTACTTTTCTTGTTAGATCCAACAAGAATATGTTGTGGGCTCCATTATTGTACTGAGCCTATAAATGCCTATAAATAGACGATATGAAGACCTTTAAGGTCATGATGAAAGCTCAAACTCTTGTCCACTTGTTCTCCTCTTCTTTCTAGCGCACATCTCTTCTTGTCCTCCTACATTTTCTCATCTAGTTCTTCTGTAGGTAGGATCCCCACCACGGAGTCCCGAGCTGGAAGAGGTCCTTCCAGGCTATACTGGGAGGGCCTTGATCGGGTGCCTCGTCGAGCTCGTAGCAGTGACGTAACTGATATTGGACTTTTCTCTTATCTATAACTAGTACTCTCTTTTTTTCCAGGCCCAACGGGCAGAAGGTGACTGGGTTCGCTAACCGCACCAGTATGTGTTCTCAAATGATTCATGACAGCGAGAAATGGAGGAGGCATTATCTCCAGTAACGACGACGACGACAAGATAGAACGAGAGAGAGAGAGAGAGAGAGAGAGACCTGGTTCCAGACAGATCCGAGGGTATTCGGGGGCTGCTGAGCCTGTTTGGAGACGTCCTCGGCGGAGAGCTTGTGGGGCACGGGGAGTGGCGCGGCGTCGACGGAGGCTTCCCGCACCCAGTAGGTGTAGGACGACTTCTTCTCCGTTGACACCCCGCCCTCCATATCGAGTCCAGCCGCAGGACAAGCGCCGCCGACCGCAAAAGCGATCCGATCCGATCCGGCCGCCCTCCCTCCGACGGTAAGGTATGAACGCAGTAGGTCCACCCTGAGCTTGCGGCAGCCGAAGACCACGACAATTACAGATCTCCCAGAAATGAAACAACCGGAAAGAGTCAATCCAAGGTAGAGAAGGATGACGGCGACGAGATCTCCGCAGGAACGCAGAGGCCGCCGGAGGGCGGAGGAGGAGCAGCAGCGAGGAGGGTGGCGGGGGGTTCTTCTCCGGGGTGATGGGAACGTGGCGTCGACTGCTTCCGTCCGCTTCTTCTTTTCTTCTCTCGTCTCTTCTGTTCCGTTCGCTTCTTTCTATTCGTGGCTTCTCTCCAATCCATTATTTATTTTATAAAAAAAATGCACACTCGCTCTTAGCTTGCGGTGCCTTTTGTTAACCACGTGCAAGACTCTTCCCGGACGGTTCTAGAAGCGTCCCCATTCCCTTCCTTCCGCCACCTCCAGCGCAAGTTGGGCCGGGCCTAAAACCAACCACATCACCGATAAAATGGCATCTCTCGTCTGCTCAAATGAGACGTGTTTCTTCAACAAAAAAACGGTAGGATTTTTTCATGGAGATCAGTCCTACATAAAAGGGATTATTTTTAAATTTGATTTGATTTTAAAAATATTTATATAAATATATACAATTAAAATATATTTACAAATCTATATCTCTAATTTGTCATGGGAGTAAAGTCGCCACATCATCGCGTGCGCACTGTCACTTATCCTCACATACCTTCGTCATGTCATCTCCGGCCACGTCAACATATTTTTTAACTATGAGAAAGTCTCAATGCACACCTAATGGTATGCACAATGGGAAAAGTCTTGTTGCAAATCAAAAGTTTACAACAAAACTTACAAATCCAATAGGGGTTTGTCACCTAACCCCTTAGGATTAGGTGATCATGATATGGGGTATTAATATAATATCTCATGTCATGATGTAGCAAACTCCCATTGGATTTGCAACACTTGGTGCAATGGTTTGCACCAAGTTGTTCTCATGCACAATGAGATGTTACTTTCACACCCAATGCAAGTGAGACAAATGGATGGGAGGGAGTTGATGTGTAAAGGAGGGAGTGAGATGTAAAGAGATGTCTCATCCCCTCATTTAATAACTTTGGGATACCATCTCTCTCTCTCTCTCTCTCTCTCTCTCTCTCTCTCTCTCTCTCTCTCTCTCTCTCTCTCTCTCTCTCTCTCTCTCTCTCTCTCTCTCTCTCTCTCAACAGATGAACCCCTCTTCCTCTCTCGATTCAGGCACTGTGGATGGCGCAGATTTCGCGGGAGCCATCGTAAAAGTGTTCGCAGGGATTAGGAACCGGCATATATATTTGTATATATGTCCCTGTTAAAATATTTTGATTAAAATTCAGATTTTGAAGGAACAAATTTCTAAAAAATATAGGATTATGAATCCTCATGATTGTAGAAGAATTTTGACCCATTTCATGAAATTTAGGAAACTAAATTTGTCTCATAATTAATTTTCTAAGTAGATAGTATGTTTAAAAATATTTAAAATATGAAAAATATTTTTTTCTATTTTTTCATATTTAAGTGGAATGCAGTTGCACGTGTCAATTCTCTAAAGTAATGTGTGTTGTTAATTAATAATGAACTAATATTATAAAATATAATAAATGTGATGTTGATGAGATATCATGGTTATCAAACATATGTTATAACAACGACCATTGTGTCTATATTGAGCTAAACAACATATTGTAATCACGGGATTGCGCGTCCCTTGAAACACACAACATGATCAAACGTTCAAAGCATGGTATATATGGGTGTGATCGCCACCTAACAAGTTGCCCTAAATATGAATGAAAACTAAGGCTAACGTGCTAGAAAGAGGGAGTTGAGAAGCGGGCACTTACTGATGTCGCGACGGGTCTTCCCATCGCGATATGATGGCTGTCGCGACGCCCCGACAGGGCACGTTCTCGTTGACGCGACACAGGTGGCCGACGCATTCTCTACAGTGTGGGAGATAAATGGAGGGACCTTCTTCCCGCTCTCCAGCCAGCTAGAGAGCAAGAGCTCCTCCTCTACCCTTGCCTTGGTTCTTACCAAAACAATGAAACATAGAAAAGAAACCCTGTTAGACCATATTTAAGTGAAGTAACTATTCAAAATAAAGGGAAAAGAATGAAGTATGGAGGGAACGAATCTGGGGGATGTTTTAAACCCCTTGGGCTATATATAAACGTGGAAAAGGAAAGTATGCTCCTATCTAAAAGAAAATAACAACATGCATGAAAGGAAATGAGAAGGAGGAAAGAAGAAAGGGCCCCAAAGGGGTGGCTCCCTGCTGTATGGTGATGCTCTTAGTCGTGCATCAGCCTTGGAAGAACGTGGAAGCCGCCTCCTTAGCCACCAAGCTCCGTTCTTGAAGGAAGAAGCATGACTGATGAAGTAAATAATGAGGAAATAGGTGAAATGGGAAAGCCACGAACTAAGGGGAAGTTATGGAGAGATTTTGGCAGCACTTCGTGGAAAAATGGGGTCCTCTCCTCCTTCTCAAAGGGTAGGGTCACTTATATAGAAAGGAGAGAGAAAATCATGTCCATAAGTGATAATGTAAGGCCCTCGAATTTTGTTGTATTATTTTATTACGTGTAAATAATTCATGGTTGTGTATGCATAGATGTACATATCTACGTACGTATTAGTTAGTATACTTATGTATGCATGTGTATAATTAGTTGTAAATAGTGTATGAATTGCATGGTGGTAGTGTGTACATGATAGCATATGTATGGCATGTATATGTGTATAAGTTAAGCATGGTTTCTGCATGTTTTGAGTTCTGGCCGAAGGACCCAATTGGCGTCCACATGGATGGACGTCCATGCTGAGTCAACGTCCACCTCGATGGACGTCAATACTTAAGTCAACGTCCATTGATATGGACGTTAAAATCTCTGACATGCATGCATGCAGAGCCCGAATTTCGGGGACAAGCAACCCCAGCCATTGGGGAGCTGTCCCCAACGGCTGTGAAGGCCTCACATCACCCCTGCAGGAAAGGAGAGACCCCTCTCCTTTAAACCAACCTTCCCTTGCAAACCTGAGCTCTCTTTGGCTCTTTGCAAAGAGGAGAAGAAGAAAACCTAGTTCTAGTCTGTGAGAAAAGCTGGACTTTACAAGCTCGGATCCATCAGTGTGAAGGTGTTCCCGGCGTTCTACTGCAACAAGGAGGTAGCTGGAACATCGAGGAAGAGTTCCCCGACCTTGGCTTGCTGAGGAGACTGATCAAGAACCCAGAGGAAGACGTTTCTGGAGGCTTCTTGGGACTGCCCAAGGAGAGCTTCTACGAACCCTAGATCCCTTTGGAGTATTTTCATAGTCAAGTAACCTGCACACATCGTCCATGTAGATGTCTAGTAGGGTTTTCTTATTTTTACACATTTTTCTCGTGTCCTAGATCCCCCATTCTTCTTGTGTTTGGAGCTAGGGTCTGCATTCTTGCAGAGACCTGAACGATGCTGCCGTTAAGCTCCATTAACGGCCCGAGTATGCCGTTAAGTTTGTCAGGACAGAACAGTGAGTTGTTCTCTCCTTCTATATGACTATTTTCGATGTGTTTTCGCGATGAGGATATAATGTAACTCCTATATGCTATGTACCCTAGTTAATGTGGTGTGTGGGAGAATGATTTTGCATATTTTGTGGATGGTAGAGTTTATTAGTTTATTGAAATGCATGTGGAAGAAATAGCCATGTATGTTTCCCCCACTATTCTAATGATTCGTAGGAAATTTGGATGCCCTAATTTTGTTAGACCATGAGTGGGTGATTCAGTTTGTGCTTTGAATTTCTGGGAATTTCTCCATGCTCACATGATTTACTGAAATTTCTGAAATGGAATTAGAAAACATGCGTAGGTCTTGTAAAATCTCCTGTAAATTGTGTGTTGTGTAATAAATCCGGGGAAATTTCTTGTGGTGTTGTGTATGTTGGGTTCAAGGCTACGAATTGTTAAACTGAATATTCATGTGGTGTGCCATGATAAATTGAATTACGAATGATATGAGGATTGATATCTAATTTTCTGTAATTGCATTATGAGTCAGAAAAATGTGAATTTTGCATGTGAGGTCATAAACCTATAATCAGCATGTGGTTAAATTTTCAGGCTGTTTGGACAACTGTAGAATACAATATGAAACTTTCATGCGAAAATATGTGAATAATGCATGCTATTGTGAAAATGATTTAAAATGCGCGTGCAACATGATTTATGCAACTTATTGAATGTGTAATCTCTGTCATCTGTAGTATCATACTAGGAAAACAGAGCCATGGTGTGAATGAGAGAATGTAAAGATGTGTGTGTGCCATGTGTAAATATGTGTGTTAAAAATCGGTATGTGTAATGTGTAAGACTGTGCCAAGTGTGACACTGCTTCCATAGAGGGCTGTGGAACCGTATCATGGAAAAGTCTCCATGAGAAGGTTCAATGTGTTAAGATCCTAAGGGCATTAGGATGAAATCTTGGAGGTGGACAAGTACCACTGGTTAGGGTGGAGACTTGTTCTCCCGGTCTGCGCAGTCCAAGAGTCGTCACTATATTACCTAGGTGGCGTCTATGTGTATGTGTTATGTGATGTGTCCTTCTTATGGTGGTTTGGACTATGTGTCACGGCACTAAATTATGAAATGTGAAATGTGAATGTGATCATGTGTAATTGTGTAGTGTGAATATGTGTAAATGTGCAATATGTGAAAAGAGAACTATACGAATGGGCAATTGTGAAAACATGTGGAACCAATATGTGAGATTGTGAAATTGTAGTCCATGATAGGATAATGTGAAATTATGTTATAACAGCAACCTAATTGTGGCTATGAGAATATTTTATATGTGTAAAAATGCGTAGAATTCATGCTAGTAGCACTTCTTGCATACGTGTGAACAATTTCATGTCTCATTGTTATCATGTCGCATTTAATTAAGAATGTAGCTCTCATGTGAAGGGTATGAATTTCTAATCCATGACAAAAACAGCAACCTTAAAGTGTATAAAATGATAGTTTACGTGTACAAAAATGTGTAGCAACCATGCTAGGAATGATTTCCTTCATGTATGTGAGAATCCCATATTTAGCCGTTTCATGTTATAGTCTGATCTGAAGTGTGGTTTTCATGTGATTGAATAAGTAGAGAGCATGTGATAGGTTATTTATTTTAGAATGTCTTAAATCATGTACCATGTTTTAGTTTTGTAGAAATATCATGATAGGTTGTCCCTTATTAATGTCCAAGCATGTCATGAGTTTCGCCCTGTGAAATGGAATGTGGAACCTACTGTGATATATGCATGTATGTTGTATGTGGTATTACTTGCTGAGTCTTTTAGACTCACTCCTTACTTCGGCGTACAGGTTTAGTTGGTGACGTTACAACCGTTGGAGGAGACAGTGGAGAGTGACTCCGAGCGTGGCGAGTAGCTTGGTGGAGTCGTCATCGTGACATTTTGCTTTCATTGTATGTAATTGAGGCATTGTAATGAAACTATTATGTAATTGGTGGACAACCATGTATTAAATTTTAGCACTTCAATTATGTGGACTTTAGTTCTTTTAAATTGTCAGTTGAATCATGTATGTTAAATGTGGATGATGAATGAAGAAGACAGTGGTTCTTTTCTTCCGCTACTCTGTATTTATATTCAGGTGTATCTCAATCGTATGTTATTGTTTGGGTAAATGTCCACTATGATTACGTTCACTATACTGACGTGGGTTGGTATAACCGTACCGGTATAATGAGGGTCGTCACAGATAATGACCCATGAAATTAATAAAACGTCAAGTAAATCTACATGGGGAGAGTCCTAAGAGGCTTCCAAGGAGAGATGGAACCTTAAATCGCACATGGGGGTTGTGGGGGTTGTTTGGGTGAAGATAAAGCCAAATGGAGGATAAATGGGAGGTGGTTGCAGAGGCCAGTGTATGCAGACCATGTCGCGACGGGTCGTAGGGACGCGACAAGGATTGTCACGACGGCCAAGGTGGTCGTGACCATGATAGCACGTGAACAGATATGCATGGGTTGTCGCAATGGCCAAGGGGGACGTGACGCCACGACCCGTCACGTTAAGAATAGCTGATTATTTTGGAATTTTGATCGACTATTTAGGAAAATAATCAATTTATTTAAGGAATTTAATCAGTTAAAATGGCATGAACGCAACCCTTAAGGACATCGCGTCAGGATTCGAGGGTTGAAACTGTAAGACCCAGCCCTCCTGGGCCCTTTGCCCTGTCCTCAGGGTCGCAGCGGGCACCCTGGTCGCGACATGGTCGCGCCAGGGGAGCCCGTTGCAACATGGTTTCTGTGGCGACACACCTGGCCATCGCGACATGGTCGCGATAGGGGTGGGCATCGCATTCTTATCGCGGCGTCTGGAGTTGTCGCGACTGCTTTTCTGATAGACGTGACTGATGTCCTCTCTGTTAGAACGGTCGTGTCGGGTGGCAGGTGCGTACAGCGTTGACGCGACCTGGTCAGCCGTCGCGTTTGCTTTTCTCGGTCTTCGAGGTTTGACCACTTTTGGGGTCACGTGGGGGGTGGCCGTCGCGACATGGTTGTTGTCACTCCAGGCTGACTCGTCGTGTCTTTGGACCCGTCAGTTTAAAAACCGAGGCTGCGCCCCATTTCCCCCTCTCGCCTTCTTCTTCCTTCTTCTTCCCCTCTCGAGCTCCCTTGTGTTTTCTCGGTGGTTCTTCGTGCTCGGGGTGCTCGTGCTAAGGTGGTGTCGCCCTATTCGTGCAGGGGACGTGCTCGTGGTGCTTGGAGCGAGGAGGAGGTGGTCATTCCAACGTGAAGGCCCCAACGAGTCGGCTCTACTCTTGGAGATAGGGACCCTCGTTCTCCTCTCGTCCTAGCATGCTCCCCTCCCACTTGAGATGGTGTTTGCCTCATGGTTTGGGGTGTGGGAGTGTGAGATGTTGGGATCAGATAGGTGACTTAATTAGATGAACTAAGAATGTGTGTGATAGCAGCGGAATTAAAATGAGTGAAACACACAATTCAATCAGATTCAAGTGTGATGTGTGAGTATGGTGAATAAGAACAACAAACCACACATCAAACCACAGTGCACAGAAGAATTTTAAGGTGGTTGGAAAAACACAACTTGTGTCTCCTACATCCACCTCCTCACAATAGAGGAACCACTAGCACAAGTGTAGTACAATCTGAGCACGACGACTCCAACCTCTTTGAGTGCAACAACTCAAAGAAACCCAGGAAATAGGCACGACAACCTACTCGACAACCACTTGTGAATGCAGTAAATTCACAAGCCCTTGAGCACTTCGGCTCAAGCACCAGAGCACAATGGCTCCAACCTAGAGCACTACGGCTCCAAACTAGAGTACAAAGTACTCAAACCTCTGGATCACAATAGATCCAAGTTCTGCTAGAACAAGCACACTTAGAGAATAGATCCTCTAGCACGATCTATCTCAGTACAGGATAAAATGGTAAAGACAAATAGAATTGGGCAATCTGTGTAGAACACATACACAGATCCCCTAGGAAATTGACACTCAATACAACACAGACTCGGCTGGATCTCCTTCTGGATCAGCACTGCTGCAACCACAAGCTCCTCCCCTTCTTCTCCTTCTTCTTCTCCTTCTTCTTCCCCTTGGAGGTGCTCTGCTGCTCTCCTTCTGGACGCAGGAGCCTTTCCCGCTCAAATGCTCTTCTTCCGGAATGCTCTGAGCTTTCTTGTGTGGGATGCCTTTGGAGTACAAGGATCATGGGTATATATAGTCCCATGTGTGCATGAGAACCCTTGCAGTGTGTGGGCACAAATATCTAGGTCAATTCCCTTGATCCCTAAATAGCCACGTGTCCAGAAAAATCCACATTTTTGAACTTCAGACGAAGTGTGTCGACATTCTGCTTCAGATCATTGCTTGTTAAAGCTTGATCTAGGGGCTTGACTTCATTGCTCATCTTTACTGTGTTGTTCCCTTCGTGTGTGAAGGAAGACCTGGTGGGGATCCAGGGTGCCGTAGTTCCCTTCTGTTGTGAAGGAAGACCTGGTGGGGGGATCCAGAGTGTTGTAGTTCCCTTCGTGTGAAGGAAGACCAGCTGAGCTGGGTGTTGTAGTATCCATAAGGGGACTGTACCTTAGATAGTGGAATCCTGAGTTATTGCTCAGGGACTGGACGTAGGACTCCTAAGGATAGGAGGTCTGAACCAGGATAAACTCTGTGTGTTGTGTGATTGATTTCCTGTGTGTGTTTGCTGTTTATTCTAATTTTCACTAACCTTCATCGAAAAACGTCCTTGTGTGAATGTTTTAAGTACAGGAACTAATCAAATAATTTTTAAAAGACCCATTCACCCCCCCTGGGCTCGTCAACTGGGCAACAAGTGGTATCAGAGCAAGTATCTTCGACAAAGAAGAATATCCAACGATCTGAAGAGTAAAGATCCATGGCAGCCCAAGGTAACATTGAAGGTTAGTCTGTCAACCGACCCCCTCTCTTCGATGGTGCTGATTATGCTTATTGGAAGACCAGAATGGAGTACTTTCTCCAAGGTCACGACTATCAGATATGGTCAATAGTAGAAGAAGGCGATCTCCTGGTCACAAATGAGAAAGCTCAGTGGACAGATGATGACAGGAAAAAGATTTCCTTGATTTGTAAGGCTAAGAGTATTCTGTGCTGTGCACTAAGCAAAAAGGAATTCAACAGAGTTTCAGCCTGCAAATCCGCAATGGAGATGTGGGAAAAGCTCAGAATTACCTATGAAGGCATAGACAAGGTGAAGGAGACAAGAATTGATATTCTTGTTACACAATATGAAAG
>JACBKR010004246.1:0-24938 GCA_014218235.1 Colocasia esculenta | reverse complement strand
GTGTGCAATATAACCCTTCATATCCACTTCATGTCGAAGTCATGAACCAAGTCTAAGTGTTGTTTGATGCATGACCTGATTAAGGTCTTTTTAGATCATTTTGAACATAATGAGCAAACCAAATGATTTTTAAACATCTCCTTTGAATAACTCCCTTGTCGTTAAACATGAATCTAAAATGATTTGAAAAATCAGAAAACTCTTGAATTTAATGTTCCACATTACAACTTGCCTAAAGAAATCTCATGTACTTGACAAAAAGCAAATAAAAAAAAAAATAAATAAAGAAAAAAAAAAAAGGAGAAAAGCTACATATTTCTTCAGTTCAATCAACAAATTTGTTTTTCATTTGTGGGATGGAGGTAGAGCAATGATGAAATTCACTAAGTAACCGGGGACATGGGCATCACAAATGTCAGTCTTCGCGTCAAAAGGTTGTTTCATTATCTCTATACAATGGCTTGATGGACACTCACATTGAGTAACTGGGGGTATGGCATCACAATGTCTACCTTCACATGAAAAAGTGAAAGTGCTCCTCATTGCCACTCTTTTCCATCTTCGTTGCTTAAATCTTCCAAGATCATACCAGAAATAGAGTGAAGCCTCCGAAATTTTTTGTCAAGTCCAGTGTGTTTCTTCGGTAAGACATTCTTGTGGGCATTTAATTCAATTGTCATCTGACTATCATCTCTATTTAAATGCATGTTTGTCTTCAACGGCCTTAATCAAAAGAGTTATTTAATTTTCACTGGCTTTTGTGAAATGTGTTCCTCCTGATCTAATTAAAGATCTTATCATGTTTAATTCAAAATCTTTTTAGATTTGTGTCATGTCTTCATCTTAATGGATATGGATTTTTGTCTTGCACATACACCCATTTTGCCTTAAAACAACAAATGAACACTTGTCCATTGAAAAATTTTGTCAAAAATCAAGTTTTTACCAAAAAGGAGCTATCTGTCGACAGATAGACTGGCATCTGTCGACAGACGACGGCCCAGATCCGTTTTTTCAGAAAACCCTCGCGCCGGTTCACCCTTTTTGTGGGGCCTTCTTTTTAAAACCTCAAAGTCCATTCTAAGGCCACCCACGACCCTTTTTCACCCCTCCTCTCTGGTTCCCTCCTCCTCCTCTCAAAACCCCTCTCTTTCCCCTTTCAGGGCTCCGTCTCCGACGATCTGCTCCTCGTCTGGATCCCTCCACTCTGCCTTCACACCATTCTCATTCCTCCTCCTGCGATGGCACCCAAATCGAAGCTTCTCGCTCGCCGTCGTCGCGCTCCGACGGCGCCGGAGAAAGCTCCAGGGGTCCTTCTGAACGCCGCAGCAAGCATCGTGAGGATCGGTTACCGGAACTCATCGTTCCTCAAGGTCTCCGTCTTATCCGACCCAACGGCACCTTCAAGAAGATTGTCCAATCCCGGTGTGTGGACTTCGAGTCCTTAGCACCAATGTTCCCCTCACTCCTACCTTATTTTGACACTCAAGGGTGGACATCCTTCTTATACTCCCACTGCAATACTCTCCAACTGCCGTATCCGAGTTCTACAATAACTTAGGGCTTTCCGATCAGGGAGATACTACTCTTCGGTGAAAGGCACTCGTTTTCGCCTCACCGCACATCTTCTCTCCACAGCCCTTGAAATTCCAAACTCAGGAGTTGAAATCTTCAACTACAATCCCTCTGCTTCTGAGTACTATGAGCTTCTCACGTTGGAACCTTATGACACTACCAAGGAGATTGCTCGTCTCAACGCCAACTCCTTTCCTCCCTTGATCCGGATGATCCATCACATCTTCACTACCTTGATCGTCCCGAAGGATGGAAGTCGAGAGTTAGTCACCGAGGTCCACAAATCCTTGTTCATCTTTTTCCTCAAGTGTCAAGAAATCAATCTTCCTGACTCATGATAAGCCTCATCCGTCGGTGTTTCTCTAACACCAAAAGATCAATGCCATATGCTTGCCCATCACTTCTCTTCTTATTTTCCTTGGCATTCCTATCCCTCCAAGTGAGCTCATCTCACTAAAATCCCGAAGTGCCTTTGACCTCACTGCCGCCAACCGCATGGGCTACAAGATTGTAGATGGCGTCGTCACTAGGACTCTCAAGGGACAGGAACCACAAGGAGCTGAGTGTCAACTGGTGAAGAAGACAATGAAGGCGATGAAGCAAATGAAGGCAGTGATGAAGAACCTGAAGATGAGCAAATGCCTGACCAAGCTCAAGAGTTTGATGATGTACCTGTGCCTCCACAACAATCCGTTCATGATTACTTGGCACAAATCCATCAAGAAATGATCTCAGGATTTGCTCAGATGACGTCAAGATTGATCAAGTGGACGCTCGCCTCAACACTCTGGATGACCGGCTTGACCACCTCTACTCCGAGAGAGATGGATCCCATCACCCTCCTTCTGCTGGAATGACAATGAATAGAGGGTCTCAGGGTCATTAGAGGTCACTAAGAGTCTTAGATGAGAATTAGTCTCACTTGTCTTATCATCTTTTGCTTGTTCATGTTATTTCCCTTTCTTTTTATTAAGTCATGCAATGATTATCAAATGTACTGTGAAATTTCAATGATCAATCAATGAAAACTCAGTTCATGTATTTGTGCTTGACTTGACCTTTTGCATGTTGTCAAAAAGGGGGAGAACATCAATATATGCATCAATTGATGTTTTTTGTCATCATCAAAAAGGGGGAGATTGTTGGGTTTTCATATATCATGTTTTTGATGATCACATTAACACCCTTGAACATTGATTTAATGCAATATTGATGTGCCAACTAACATGAAAAACACCATGAAGTGATTGAGCTAAACATTGCTAAATCATACAATGTACATCACTAACAATGTATTTGCATGTAGGTGTACAAGCATGAAGATGGAACTTTGAAGAGGCATTGAAAAGATGAGCAAAAGGCACAAAAATCTGTCAAAGAGGTGCATCTGTCGACAGATGCAATGTACCTGTCGACAGATACACAGACAACCCAAGACAGAACTCAGGTTTGCATCTCTGAGTGCATCTGTCGAGATGCAATGTACCTGTCGACAGATACACACAGACAACCCAGGACAGAGCTCAGGTTTTCAATTCCTGAGTGCATCTGTCGACAGATGCAAACTGCCTGTCGACAGATACACTCAGAAACTCATTTTCCTGAAACCCAGTTCTCAGCCTGAGTCTGCCTGTCGACAGATGCAAGTGCACCTGTCGACAGCCGACGGAAACTTCAGATTTTGGGTTTCCAAATCCGGCCCCACTTGGGTGTTCCTTCCTCCACGACCCCCACCTTTAACTAACACTATATAAGCATCCTTTTGGAGCCAATTTCGCAGAGAGCAGCCTCCCATCCAAGAGCCTCCAAGGGACCAAGAGGAAAATCCCCAAATTGCTGCTCTGCTTCAACTTTCCGCCCAGATCGACGTGGAATCACCATCTATGCGGAGCTGAAGCCGGATCGTCATCAATTCAACCTTCTACATCGAGATCACTCCATCATCGAAGTTTGAAGAGTGTTTGGACGATCCACGAGAAGAATTCCAACTGGATTTGTTTCCTAACTCCCAATTCTTCTCCATTTCATAATTTTCCATTCCATCGTGTGTTGTGTGGGTGGTGTTTCGAGCATCCCTTGTGCTTGATTCACGTGTTTGTGGTTGTTCTGATCGTGGTTCATCAGACAACGTGTGTGTGGTTGAGTTTGTAGTTTGAACTCGCTCATAAGCAGTCGTTTCTGCGTGTGTGTGTGGACGGTGGATGTAGGATACACAAGTTGTGTACTCCGAACCACCTTAATCATCGTGTTCTGTGGTTTGTTCGCGTTTTGCGATAGATGATTGGTAGGCACTGTGTTCATACGCACGTTTGATTCCCTGTTTTCTCTAAAATCAACTCAAGCGGTCTCACACTTAATTGAATTTGATCAAATTCCTTTAAGATCGCTGTAGCATCGAAAAGAAGCTATCAATAGTTTAAAATTGCCGTAATCTATTCAACCCCCCCCCCTTCTAGATTACCGTATTGTGTACTTCCGCATACTCTTCACTAGCGACGAGAACTCGCTTAAATAAGAGGGGTAGATTGTAACACCTCAATATAATATGTTTAAATGGACCAAATTAGCGGACTACCAAAAATTCAGACTAGTCATTTTTGTTGCTCGAGCAGGAAAAGAATTTCGAAGTTAATTGTGCCTAGTTGGGGGAAGTCTCTAGATGGGTGACATTTCTGGGAAGTCTACCAATTATCATGGTTGTTGGGTCAGTTTTATGGTTGGGGCTCGTCACATATGACTTGGGACTTAATGGTTCTAAGCCATCCTGAAACACTCATCAAATCATTCATTAGTTCAAATACATGAACACATAACCATTCACTCAAGATCACATCACGCATAGCCAAATGCTTATCAAGATGATGCTTAATCATCAAGAGTTTTTATATCATCAAAACACATCAATGCACATGGAGACAACAATCTCCCCCTTTTTGATGATGGCAAAAGCTATGAGCTTTAGAAACCAAAGATGAGGTATTCTACACAAAGGCCAACAAAAAAAGATTTTTGTTTTTGTTTTCATATTCACCTTTTTTTTTGGTGGTTTTCATTTTTTTTTTTGTGATTTTTTGGATTACGTAAGATACTTGCTTGATGCATAAGATAGTCACCTAAGAGACCTAAGCTCACACAACTATATGCACCAAGTAGCCATGTAGTCATACATAAAGAAACAATAAAAATATATACATTTTCATAGATAGTATATATTCTCCCCCTTTGTCACCAAAAAAGAGGTAGGAGTGAGATAAGGAAGTACAAGCACGCGGAACACCAAAGTAGCAAGGCACAAGCCCAGTCATTGAGGAGGAGGATGGTCTGGAGGTGGTGGTAGGTAACCCATGATTTCTCTTCAGAGTTGAGCCTCAGTGTCCATTGGCTATTGTGGGAAACTTGAAATACAGCGGAAAACAACTATGATGAAATCTAGAAGGGGGGGGGGGTTGAATAGATTTCAACTGAATTTGAAATTACTCGATTATCCACTTAGAGAAACTAATGAGAAGCTTAGATCTATGACCTATGCACAATTCTGAACAGTCTAGACATATTAATCATGTGAGAGCCACGAGCCTACCAATCATCTAACGAAGAACAATCAACCACAATTGCACGGGGATTTAGGGTGGTTTGGATTACACAATTGTGTATCCTACGTCTACCATCCACACACCACTCAAAGTGGCTTATGTTGCCAGTCCAAGTAGGTCACACTACAACCACACACTCTGAGTGACAGAGATCTCAGATCTGAACACACAAATGAAATTGAGCACAAAATTTGCTCCAATTTCACAAACACACAATAGGAATGATTTTAGAGCAAGAACCAGACAGAACAATTGAATTGTAGATTGAAAAGGTCTAGTCGATTCCCCCTATTCTGCTTCCAGATGAGGATTCAGGCTTCCAAGTTCAGCTCCAGGATGTAGACTCTAGAATCTAGGAATTCCACTTGAGGTTGATCAGCCAAGGTACTTGGATCCCCCAATTCTTCAGATCTGGACAACAATTCTTCAGGGTTGAAGCCTCTCTCTCTCGAAATCGCCTTCTGCTTCTGGGAGTTGAGAGAACTGAGGTTGTGTGGTCCCCAAAGATGTGTGGATGATGGGCATTTATAGTCCCATGTACCCACTCAAAAGCTTTGATCCAAAGTCATTCACGTGTCCACAAAATTAGATCTGGAATATAAGTCGAAGTGTGTCGACTCAACTTGTGATATGTGTCGACACATGTTCCTTGCTTTGCCTGCCCTGGCACATTATTTGAGCGTGCACATATATCACCTGTGTGACACGTGACCTAGTGTACAAACCACAAATCACGCTTGGGCGGACGTCGGCTCGGAAGCGCACAGCAGTGTGTGTGTGTCGACCCTGTTTCGTGTCCTCATGAATACTGGATGCTTGGATGTCTAGAAGACAACATAAAACCAGTGAGTGGCGACTGCTCCTTCAAACTTCACTTCTTACTGGATCCACAGGGTGTGCGACACATAATGAACTTGTGTCGACCCACTGACACTTTGTTCTGGAAAGCTTCTGTGAGAAGATGATGTGTCGACACATGATGAACCTGTGTCGACACAACTGGCTTATTTCATGATCATTTACACTGGGATTGAATTATGTGTCGACACCTATCAGAATTGTGTCGACACCACTGTCATCATATCAACAAATCTGTGAACTAAACATGAAAAATATTGTTAGATATGATTGAAGCAAATATTCACATTTGTATGGATCATAGTTAACATCATCAAACAAGAGATCCAACAATCTCCTCTTTTTTTGATGATGGAAACTATGATTCATTTATCATTTTAGACTACTCAACATGATGTTTAAAAGCAATCATTCACATCATTCCATTGCATACAAGAAGACAATCATATCACAAATTCACATCATTTGTCACAGAAACACAACATTCATTGAAGGTTGGGGTGTATCACATGATGTTCACATCAAAACAAACATAACATTCAATATTTCAAATCCCAAACTAAGCAACCATAACATTCAATGTTTAAACCATCAAAAGAGCTAAAGTGTCACATATTAACTCTTTCTCCCCCTTTGAGATCATCAAAAGAAAATATCATCATGGAGATGGAGGAGAGGAGGCAGCTTGTCTTCAATGGTCTTCATTTTAGCTTCCAAAGCATCCAGTTATTTCCAGCTAGAAGAATGCACAGATGTCAGATAGGTATGCAGTGTTTCTTCTTCCATTTTCTACAGATTTTCAAAAATGTGTGCTTGCATCTGAGTAAATCTTTGAGACAGTGGAGGAACATCAGTGGATGAAGTGGCATGACTGTGATCTCTAGTACTAGCATCAGTGCCTATCTTCCAAACATTTTGAAAATCAGCCCGAAGTTCTGCAATTTCCTAATCAATATGAGCAGTATGTTCTTCATGTGTTCCATGTCTTCAACTAAATGAGCAAAGGACAGTCTACACTTGGACATTGTGTGACAGCCTCTTTTCCAGTTTGAATGCTGTGTTGAGTATGCTTAAGAATGTCGATCAATATTTGCTTGCAATTCAGATTGAAGACATTGCAGTTGAGTGGAAGCATCACCTAAAGTACCAACCAGTCTGTTGAACCTCCTTGTGGCATGCTCAGCTAGCTCTTGTTGTCTCAGAAACTGACTGTTTATAGTGTTCTCTAGCCTTTGAATTCTGAGCTCAAATTCGCAGACATTTCTCTCATAGAAGAATTCAAGTTATCAAACTGAACTTGAAGAAATTTGTAGAGCTCAGGAGGACAAATGAACCACTAGAAGAGGTGGATGCTGAAGTATGATGTTGATGGAAAAGGAAGTAGGAACAAGCAAGTGTTGAGGAGTGGATTGTACTGGCACATCTTGTGGAATGTCAGGCTCAATGTGTGGTTGTTTCCACTGATCTCCTTGAGGAATTTCTATATCTGGAACATGCTCTTCTTCTAAGTGTTCTGCTGGCTTTTCCACAACTGTCCCTCTAGTGACCTGATCCCTTTCAACTCTGAATCTCATAAACTTCTTCACATGGTGCAAACAATAGATGTTATTCTGAGGATTTTCTGTACTTACTCATTCAGAAAGATATACCAAATGCTCAAAATAGTAGTTAAATGAGCATCATAAGGAAAGAGATCAGTGAATTTCTTTCCTAATTGTCCTCAGAGATGATTTGAGACATGATTTCAATCAAGTTAACTTTGATGTTCTTCTTCATGCAGTAAAAGACAACCTCTGAATATCAGTAAGCCTATTTCTACCACCATCTTGAGGAGTGATAATGGTGGTAAAAACATGATGCACCAATCTGAGTAGTGGAGGAAAGTGTTGGCATTGAAACTGGTGACATTGGTTTATTTGGAATTTTTCTTATCTTGAGGGAGGCCGGAAGAAGAGAATATGCCGCATGAAGATTAAACTGATATGTGCAAAAAACCTCACCAAAGTCAGGTACTTGAAATAACTGAGATGCCAATTCTGGAGAAAGAAGGATTTTAACACCCCTTGACCTCTGACCTAAACCCTTCTTTTGTATCCACAATATCAAATAAAACTCTGGAACTAGTCGTGGATAAAAAGTTCTGAACTCAGAAATGAACTTAAGCCAGCCTTGAAATTCAAATAGAGGCACAAATTTAGGAAAAACATCTGTAAGATCTTTATCAGAAAGATCAACAGTCCTAGGTGTAGATGTGTTTTCCGTTCCCTTTTTAGGGGGGACGAAGAACAGTCCACAAAGAGGGTGGTGATAAAAAATAAAAATATGGATTGCGAAATGTGTGGTGTGTGGATATGGAGTGTGAAAAGTGTAAAATAAAGAAATGAAACGTGATCGCCAGGCACGCGAGGGCGCCGAATGGAGAGTACACGGCGAGAGGTGCGGGATGGAAGGAGTGATCGCGAGCGTACCTTTTAGCGGGGATTTGCGCGGGGAATGATGTGGGCCCTATCTTCCTCTACGAACACGGCCGACCATGGTAGAGGGCATTTCCTCATTTAATCACCCTTACAAAAAAGACAAAAAAGAATGGGGATTAGCGAAATGAGGCGTGTAGTACCGAATCCCAAATAAATAAATGAAATGAGTAAAATGGGGAGGACTCACCGGATGGTGGTTTTTAAACCCCTAAAAATGGTGTGCGTGTGTGTATTCATGCATGTGTGTAAAAAAGATTAAAGGAGGGCCACGAGGGGCCCGGAGGAGGTGAAAATGTAAAGAGCCATGTGGGGCCCAGAGGGAGTGGAAACGCAAATAAAAGAGAGAGAGAGAGGGGAGGGGGTGCTTCCCCAAGTGTTGATGCGGCGTGACGGGCCGTTGCCGGTTGGACAGAGTAAGGAGAGGAGGAAGACGTCGTCCGCCTCGCGGGTGGAATGGAAGGAGACGACGGCACCAGACTCCGAGGAAGAAGAATGGATCGGCGAGGAATGGCTGGAGTCAAGGTGAGGATCCGGCAGAGCTTCGCCGCTTCGTGGAACCCCCCCTTACAAATGACCCTCGGGGGTCAATTTATAAGGGTAAATCTTTTAAATCGCGTCGGGTATAGCCGCCGCGACAAGGACTGAATCGCGTCTGGGCGGCAGGCCGCGACTTGAATAGGGTCGGGCTTGGGCGCCGCGACAATGATTTAAATGCGTCTGGGTGGCAGGCCTCATTTTAGAAGGTCAATTTGATGAGACAGGCGCTGATTGCCGTCAATGTCTCTGAATCACGTCCTGTCAGGATGCCGCAATAAGGAATGGAATCGCGTCCGCCAGGGCTGCCGCGACTTGAAACGCGGCGGCCATGGCCGACGCGATTACCTTAGAGGCAATTTCCGAGGCAATCAGCTTATAAATGCACTTGTTTGATGGACTTTTAGGATTCGACTTTTCCCAAGTGCTCTTCCTGATCAATGGGCTTTCAAACGAGGCCACACTGAGCGCGCGCCAAAATTCAGCCTTTTCCTGCATTATTATGAGAGGCCTTACGGTTGCGCCGCCCGCGGCCGTTCACATAATATCAGGAATCCTGCAGGTACGGAGCATGAAGGGCTGTGAACCCCGCGCCCATCCACAGTCGCCGACCAGTGAAATTTGTGATTTCCAAATGATGAAAACAAACCCTCCAAAGAAGGGTGGTCCATGAACTAAATTAACCGCGGGAGAAACGCTGCCCCGAAGGGGAGAGAATGGAGGCACGAAGTGGAGTGGAAAGTGTAATGGATTGGAAGTGACTGTAGTGAAGTGGCGCACTGAATAGACAAGGTGAAAAATACCACGCGGTGGGGTGATGCACCTTAATCATCACCAATGGAAGTGGGAAGAAAACCTAAAGAACAAATGCTTGGACAAAGAGGAAGGGAAAAGACCAACTTCCAGCGTCGGGGAATACCTAAGGAACACATCCATTAGATTTCACCATTGGGGGCGTCTGCCATTGCCGCAGGTGGATCTGGGAGGATGGGAGCCAACTTCCAGCGTCGTACCTCGAGGCTGATGGGCGCCACCTTGGAACGTTGGCGTCTGCAGCGCGCTGTAATAAGACGAGTAAGCCGATGTCCAAACGCTGAAGGACCCCCCACTGGGTATCACCTTGCCCGGGGCGGAGTTTGGGGCCGTTATTGCGGAAGCCACGTTCACTGAATGACATGTCGGTGGGCTAAAGTAAAATAAAGAACGAGGAGTAGAAAATACGGTAATCCCGGACGGGCAGGGGCCGCCGGTCCGCGCAGCCGCGCTAAGGATCCACGGGCGGCATGAAGGGGAACTCAAACCGGGCCACAGGTCCTTGGTGTACTCGGTCCGATGCAGATGGGATGGTGAAGGCAGCAGCAGCTGATGTCGCCTGATGAGCTCGAATTCGCTCTCCGAACAAACAATAAAAAATAGCATTCATTCAAAGCATGCCTTGGAGCATTAATAAAGCATTAAATAAACAACTCATTTGTTTGTTTGTTAGACCATGAGGATAGGTGATCTCTGGCTAAGGAGAATGGAGTTCAAGATGGGAGGAACCCATGAAGGGGAAGATTAGCATCTCCCCGCGCAACATGCTTTGTGCAAGACCATCAGGAACTTTTTGGATTTTGAAATATTCAAAATTTTTTGTGAGATTTTTGGATGTATTCAAATTTTTATGGTATTTTGAAAATATTAGATTTTTTTGGTTTTGGAAATATTCATCTTTTTGTTGATTTTAAAAGTATTCATATTTTTTGGTTTTGGTTTATATTCATCTTTTCTTGTTGATTTTAAAACATTGCCATGCCATGGCGGTATTAAGGTTATGAGAACCGAATGGCGAAGGGTCCTTGTACCCCCCGATTCATAAGGAATGCCCAGAGTAGGGCGTGCATTCTAAGTGGTGCCCAGGGGCTGATTGCTTGTGGCTAATAGTGCCACTATTAAAGCACGCTTGAAAAGGCGACTAAGTCTAGCAGGGAGAAGGGAAGAAGATTTGGAGACAAGCTTGATACGGTATTGAAGAGTTGGGTTTGACTACCTCTCTTGGCACAACTGTCAGAAGGCTCAGTCTCATTTAAGCACTGAGGCTTTTGAATTATTTTGGAATCTTGAGTGATGACCATTTGATTGTAGGGACATGCGTACGACTGGGTCCATTTGGATCTCCGCGGGGACTTTGCCACTCTTTGCCATGTCCTATTATCTTGATTTGATTTTGTTTTTTGCATGTATACGACCGGGTCCATTTGAATCTCTGCGGGGACTTTGCCGCTCTTGACATGCATTAGACTTTATTTTGATTGGTCATTTGATTTTTGTCGAATTTAGAGACGTCCTTTCATCGGGAAGTGTTTCAGGTTGGTTCTCTTGCCCAGACTATCTCCACTACCCATACTTCGGTCGAAAGAGAGGAGAAACAGACATTTTGTGCCATTCAGGCGTGGCTGTGACTGTGACGGTGTCTATCGAGAATAATCGGCTTAGGGCACTGTGAAGTGTGTGTAAGTGCCCATGCTAAGGGCAAACTTTAATGACCTGGGAGGGAACTTTGGACTCCTGGCTCGGAATCTTCATAACGGGAATACTGCGATAGCATGGCAATGCCGAAATATTCATATTTCTATGGATTTTTTGACACTGATAAATATAGTAAGAGTTTGGAGGGTAAAGGAAGGACGAATGCCCTGCGCTAGGGAAAGACTCAGAGGCTATATAGAATTTGCATTTTTTTTATTTTAATTAAAAAGAAATGTGGGGACTGAAGCCCCGAAAATAGTGCGAGAAGGGTCGAAGGACCCGATTGAAAATGGAGAGGAGAGAGTGGAAGAAAGACTTTGGAGACTCCGGTGGGGCCGGAGGGGTTTGGAGGAGAAGGAGGGCACAGTGCCCTAAAAGAGAGAGGGGATCCAAATGATCCGGAGGAGAGAAAGGAAAAAGTGGTCCGCGAGGGGCTGAAAAGGGAGGTGCGCAGTGTGGGGCGCGAGATGGAGGCGTGCCACGTGGGGCACTGGGAGGAGATGCGCCATGTGGGGCACTGGGAGAAGATGTTTCACGTGGGGCACTGAAGGGAGATGTGCCACATGGGGCACTGAAGGGAGATGTGCCATGTGGGGCACTAAAGGGAGAATGAGGAATACAAAAAGGGGCGCGATGCCCAGTGCAAGAGTAAGGATTATACAAAAGATGAAAATAAAATACCTCCCATGGGGAGGGAATGTGGAGAACCCATGGGAAGGTGCTGAGAAGCACAAACGATGATTGAAAAGAAAATGAAAAAGATGGAGGTCCCCTGGTCTTTTGCGTTGCCTTACGTTTGGCCTTCTGCTTGGGAATCGACATTCTGACCCTAATGTATTTCCTCTCAAATTTTGCCCAGTGGGCGGATGATCTTGCTCTTCTTGGAGAGATTGAGCGGTTCTCAATGGTTGGAGGGTTGTTGACTTCCGTCGGATTGTCGAGCGACAGTGGTAGCTCCCTTGGAATGTAGTTTAATGAAAATGTGGGGAGTTCCACTGGTGGAGTTGGAAGCAACAAAGAGGGGATCGTGCCCAAAGATTGTAAAACGTTGGATATGGAAGGGGGCACGACCCCTTGGATAATAGACTGTGCCAATGATTTGGCATTGGAGTGCGTGAGCACAATCTGAGAAGCTGACCCCTTCACTAGAGTGGGGAGGTTCACAACAATTGTGTGAGGGGTCATGAGAGCTTGGAGAGAGGGATTCCTATGAGTATTTGGAAATGACGTCGACTGGCAACTGGAATGATTGGCATTTGATTAGAAGGCCTCTTGACAACCATGATTGGAGGGGAGGACTCCTGCTCAGTGATTGTGCCCGGTATTTTGACAATGACCTGCATGCGAGGAATATAATCTTGGATTTTGAAAAGCATGCCCGGTCCCAGGACTTCCTTCTGCTGACTCTGCTTATTTCTCCTTAAAAACTTGCGCCTGCTTCATTGGATGGGGGTAGAGGCGGATGGAGTGGAAAGCTGTATGGCCTGTGGAGGCGTAATGGGTACGAAGGGGAAGATTTGCTCGGTTTGGGTTGCTAGGGGTGTTGGCGTAATGGGAGGTGTAACGATTGGTGTAATGGTGGGTGGAGGCTTAATTATGGAAGGCTTAATGGCAATGGATGGCAATGTAGGAGGTGTAGATAATGGCGTACGAACATGACCTCGGAAGGTTCACCATCGTAGCACCAAGTGGTTTTCTAGATGGGTTCGGTATTGGCAACTTCAGCCCGAGCAACAGGCTGTGGTGGAAGTGGAGGTTGTTGTGGTGGAGGTATAGGAGCTGACATGGGTACCAGAGTAGGTGCAACACAGGGCGCAGGAGCTTCTTCATTAAAAACAAGGGCATCGTAGGGCTCAGTTGGAGGTTGCTGAGTCCGAGGAGGATGAATCAGTAGACGCCTGGGTGGCGGCATGCCATAGTAGATGGGTAGTTTTAGAGGTATACATGGAGTGTATGTTGTAGGGTGGTGAGGTGGATGGTGGATGGCGTCCACTAATCCGTTCTTTCTCGGTTTAATTTGATCAAATAGCTCCACGATCGGGAAGTCCATTAAATGGGCTTGAATGTAACATCCCCGCTCGTAGAGCTCCTCCATGGAGGTGATTTGACTCATGGCCAAGACGTGCTTGAATCTCGGAGTAGACTTTGAAATGATTAATTTAATTTGCTCTGTCTCCGAGAGCTCATACTGTAATTGACTGGCCATTGACCTCCAACGGTCAGCAAATTGTACAAAGGCCTCATTGGCCCCCATCTTCAGGGATGATAGATCCGTGATAGAGAGGTAGAGGCCGACGCGGTCTTTGTATCTTTGAAGGAATTTCTTATGAAGGATGCGGAAGTCTTCTACCTCACTTGGCTCTAGGGAGTAGAACCATTCGAGTGCAGGGCCGTCAAGAGACTTTCTAAATAAATATGCCAACGTGATGGGGTCACATTGCCAATGAGAAGACTCATAAAGGAATTCTTTGATATGAAGGTAGGGGTTCCCCGTGCCATTGTACAGTCGGTACGACGGCATCTCCGAAGGATGTATATAAATCTGTGGGAGAGCCAGCATGGCGGCAACGAGGTCACCCGTGGAAATTGAAAGCTTGTTTATTTGAACCTCCAAATTATTCACTTTTTGGATAAGAGCATCTTGGAGTGGAGTGGATGGTTGCCGCTGGGCATGTGAGGGAGTACATGGGGGTGGTCGTGAATGAATGGGCCTTCCCAAGGGACAGTCTGTTCGGACCAGAACACGGGAGTGCAGTTGGCCACGGGGCCGAGGTGTGGAGGATATACAGGGTATGTGGAGAAGTTGCCGGAATACACAAAGGCGGGTGCCTGGGAGAAGAGAGGGAGAAGGAGTCACATCCTCAACTAAAGATTGGATCATATTTAATTGTTGAGGGGTGAGCTGATCTAGCACATGCAGGACAGTTTGGACTGTAGGGTCTTGGTGGGGGGAAGGCTCTTGTCGGGTTTTGATTAGAGTGAGGTATGGAGGGACATCAGATAGGCTAGTGCGCGGTGTGCGCACGTAATCATAGGAAGTGGAAGGTTGTCCCTCATGGTGGTGAGATGAACGGGCATGAGATTGGAAAGATGGAGATCTAACATTATCCTCATAATAAAAATCGGCATGATAATATGGGTCCATTTTTTAACAAAGCAATAAGCAAACGAGGTTGAACAAAGATTAATCAATCAAAGACGGCCCAAACAAGTTGTAATGCTTAACGCTCGTTTTTTAAAGAGTTTCATAATTAATTAATGGCTTGAAAAATATTGTGTCACTCCAGGTGAATTCCTAGTTGGGTAGAAGATGAGGACTTCGGGGTGCAACTAAGGATCACCTCTCACCAGACAATGGGATGTCTAACCCGGGTCAACGGAAGGGTACCGCCAGCTTGGTCCGCTGTGAGGGAATCCACAGGGTACGAAGACTTATGGCGTTCTGGGAGAAGGTTCGCTAGTCCAAAGGGACAGAATGCCCAATGGAGAGCTTGCCTTCACAAGAAAGGTGTGTGGAGCCTAGGATATGAGGGAAGGAGGTCCCCCGACCGATGAAAAATATGCCCTGTATGCAATAATTTATAGCAAAAATGGCAACCAAGCAGGCGCGTTTCTGTCAGTCAGTCAAATTGCGTCCGGTACAGCGATCGTGATTTGGTTGAATCACATCTAGTCACCTGGACATGGATCTGTAAGCCACCGAAGGCTGTCAGAGCTGTGAACATGTCCCTGTGGACGGTCAGTGTCAGGCAGAAACGCGTCGGCTATGGCCGCCGCGACAAGAAACAGAGACGCGTCCGGATTATCGGTCGCATTATCAAGCAGTGAATCGCGTCCTCTGTGTGGGACGCAATTCCAAATAGGCACCCAAGAAGAAAACAGAAAATAGAAAAAAAAACAGTAAAGAAATGCGTCGGGCTTAGCTACCGCGACAACAGGAACGCGTCGGCTTTGGCCGCCGCGACAACAAAATGGAACGCGTCCGGTGCAGTGGACGCATTCTAAATGCGTCCTCTGTGTTCGACGCGATTCCAACAGCCACCCGAGGATAGCAAAACAACCAGGAAATGGGCAGGAAATGTACAGGGAAAAATATAAAATGAAACTAAACACACTGCATGCTTTTGCGGAGTAAAAATAATATAAAAGAGGAGTGCCACGTGGGGCACAAGAGGGAGGAGGGTAATCAAAAGGAAAACATGAAAAGAGGTCCCACTGTGATCGCCAATTTTGTAGATGTGTTTTTCGTTCCCTTTTTAGGGGGGACGAAGAACAGTCCACAAAGAGGGTGGTGATAAAAAATAAAAATATGGATTGCAAAATGTGTGTGGAATGTGTGGTATTTGGATATGGAGTGTGAAAAGTGTAAAAATAAGAAAAAAATGTGATCGCCAGGCACGCGAGGGCGCCGAATGGAGCGTGCACGGCGAGGGGTGCAGGATGGAAGGAGTGATCGTGAGCGTGCCTTTTTAACGGGGAGATTGCGTGGGGGATGATGTGGGCCCTATCTTCCTCTACGAACACGGCCAGCCGCGGTAGAGGGCATTTCCTCATTTGATTACCCTTGCAAAAAAGACAAATAAGAATGGGGATTAGCAAAATGAGGCGTGTAGTACCGAATCCCAAATAAATAAAAGAAATGAGTAAAATGGGGAGGACTCACCGGATGGTGGTTTTTAAACCCCTAAAAATGGTGTGTGTGTGTGTGTATGCATGCATGTGTGTAAAAAATATTAAAGGATGGCCAGGTGGGGCTCGGAGGAGGTGAAAATGTAAAGAGCCACATGGGGCCTGGAGGTAGTGGAAATGCAAATAAAAGCGAGAGAGAGAGGGGAGGGGGTGCTTCCCCAAGTGTTGATGCGGCGTGACGGGCCGTTGCCGGTTGGACGGAGTAAGGAGAGGAGGAAGACGTCGTCCGCCTCACGCGTGGAATGGAAGGAGACGACGGCGCCGAACTCCGAGGAAGAAGAATGGATTGGCGAGGAATGGCTCAGAGTCGAGGTGAGGATCGGGCAGAGCTTCGCCGCTTCGTGGAACCCCCCCTTACAAATGACCCTCAGGGGTCAATTTATAGGGGTAAATCTTTTAATTGCGTCGGGTACAGCCGTCGCGACAAGGAGCTGAATCGAGTTTGGGCGGCAGGCCGCGACTTGAATAGCATCGGGTGTGGGCGCCGGGACAATGATTTAAACGCGTCTGGGCAGCATGCTGCGTTTCAGAAGGTCAATTTGATGAGACAGGTGCCTGATTTCCGTCAATGTCTCTGAATCGCATCCTGTCAGGATGCCGTAATAAGGAATGGAATCGTGTCCGCCAAGGCTGCCGCGACTTGAAACGCGGCGGCCATGGCCGACACGATTACCTTAGAGGCAATTTCCAAGGCAATCAGCTTATAAATGCGCTTGTCTACTGGAAGCTTTTAGGATTTGACCTTTTAAAGCGCGTCTTCTGACAAGGATGCAATTCAGGCTTTTCTCATGATTACGGGCCTGAGCGTGATGACTTTCTAGGCCACACTGAATCGCGTCCGGGCGGTAGGACGTGACTACATACTGAGTCGCATTCGACATACAGGCCACGATAAGGTTACGCCCCCGAAGGCCGTCACGATAAGGATCTTGAATATCGTCCAGGACACCGGACGTGTTTAGAGAGAGGCGGCTGCCATACCCGTCGCGACAAGGAATTCAAGCTTTGTAATACCCGAGGGGTTCCGAAAATGAAGGGGGAAGCACCGAGGAAGAATGAGGATGATCCAAAATGATGGGGAAATGCTGTTTCAAGGCAAAATGAAGGTCATTTGTGGCATCATGGCACAATACGAAATTTACCCGCGGTGGAGCCAAACTCGCGTGTCTACACTAGGTTTCAAAATAGACCTCCCTTCAATAAAATGGATTTGGAGGGTGTTGCCACCGGAGTCTGAGATGTGTCCGAGGAAGATGTACCGACAGATGATTGTAGACACCCATTTCTGGCCCATAAGCTGAGCCAAATTCCTTGTCACATCATTGATGCCCCACGTTGGCTCATTATCGTCTAGCTGGCTTTATCCGAATATGGCATCTTTTTATTTAGTTCATTTCCCTGGTGGGTTCTTCCTAGTCAAGTCAATCAGTCTTCATCATCATCTCGTAGCTCTCTGAGTTGAGAATCCAATGCCTCAAACTGTGTGCCAATCCGATACCCATGCAAGGAGTTCAGATACTTTGAATGAGCCATATGCTGAAGGATCATGAAGGCGACAATGACCCTGTCGCGTTCATATTCAGAAGGCAACGCCCTTCATGTCGCGTTCATGCCTATACTGATTTGCCTTCAGACTGCAATCGATCTTCTTCAGAAGGCGACGCCTTGATACGTCGCGTTCCCATTTGGCCTTTTAATTCCTTGAAAATTTGCCAGAAAATGCTTCAAGACTTCCCTCTATAGAAGGCGACGTATCGAGGCGTCGCTACCTGATAGCGACGAGGGGCCTGTCGCGTTCTTGTTTCCTTCACAGAACCATGCAACGTGGCCTTTCCTATTCCCACTTGAACCTTTGCTATTCATGAATAATCCATCTTTTAGTGGGTCTAGAGATCTCCAAATCCTTCCAAATTCGGAGGAGACCTTCCTTAGGCTTTCCTTGCCACGTTCTGACTCCCCTTGCACGAGCCTACTAGCTCAAAGTCGGACTCCAGCTCATTATTCCTCTCCTAGCCCATTCAGGAATAATCACATATAAAACTCTTCACAGGGCATGGTTTTGGGCAAGGCCAGCATCTGCTTCTTCCTCTTCCAGAGAGCTTCGAGTTCCCAGAAGACCTCTCAGCCTCCAGACGACCAGGAAGTGCCCCCCAGGGTGATTTCTTCTCATCTACACTTTCTCTCTCCTATTTTTTCTTGATTTTTCTCTTCATACTTGCATGTTAGATCTGTTTCTTTCGTAGATTTGCATTAGATCACTCCACACACACCACTTTTTATCACCTAAAGGGGTTAAAACCCCACCCCATTTGAGTTCCCTCCAATTATTTCATGTTTACTTGTTGTCTTGGGATAGATTCTACATCAAACGTTTGTCTAATGGGTGTTTTGTTGTTTGACGTTCTTGGCAGGGTTATAGGAGACAGTAGCAGCGCGAGGCTCTTGCCCCTTGGCCGATTGAGGAGCAGGAAGAAGAGAATCCACAGTCTTCATCTTCTGTTGCAGAAGGCGATGTTCATCTGGTCGCGACCTCCTGAAGGCGACAGTCAGCGCGTCGCATTCTGAGATCCAGAAGCCGACACCTCCCTCGTCGCATTTACGCTAAGGCGACGGCTTACTTGTCACGTTCATAGGACCAGGTTCTTCTTCTACACTTTCTTCCTTTTCCAAGGTAGTTAGCGTTGTTCTTCATCTGTTCATATCTTTGCAACTACTTTGGTGGCGATCACTGTCACGCCCCAACGCGGAATATCGGAGCGCGAAGGCAGTTGCAAGAAAAGGTATAGAGAGCGTATACTAGACATCAAACCATTGCACACTGAATAATACTAAAGCAAATCTTTCTCATTAATAATTTCCAAATGTCTAGTTACAACCACTAATATCAGAGCCATTCTAAAGGGCCAATTACATTGCAACAGAAGGAAATAACTAACTACAACTCTAAGATACATAATGACTCAAGGGTACTCCTGTATTCACTCTTGGTCATTCCCTTCCTCGTGAGTGTAGTGTCATCCTCGGTCTCACCTGAGAACACAACATCAAATAACGTAGGGTGAGCGATAACGCCCAGTAGGACTTAAATCTCAGGCTCAAGCAGGCTTTAATAATTAACGCATTTAATGGCAGAGTGTCTAAAGATAGCAGGTACAAGAGAGTCAAAATATAGTAAGAGATAGCACAACAGGTAACAAGATAGCACAATAGCACAAGATCGAGTATAGTTTCCCAAAATAGCACAAGTATCGAATATAGAACGAATAGCAAGATGGCCATAGCACAACTAGCACAAGTATAGTAATAGCACGACGATATAGCACTTGTTTGTCATTCTAGACATCGAGAGAGTATAGCACGTTTGTGTTTTGATTGTCATATAGATAGTCGAGATAGATAGCACTTGAGTGTAATGCCAAACACTCTGATCATTTAACTCCCATGGGCACTAGCACTTTCGGGCGCACATCCAGGACCAGATCGGGCCCTTTATTTATTGCCAGGCATTGGTTATATTGTTTATCTTTAGACAATCAGTCAATGGCCATATAGAGTACCAAGAAATAGATAAGAGCACAAGATGAATAGATGAGCTAGTAGAGTGAACGTGATAGGTGAGCGAGTAGAGTATAGATGAGAGCCAGTGGACATTGCACGTAATACATCGAGTAATCAGGCGATAGTAACAGTTGCACAACATGCGCACTTGGTGTTGGCAGTCAGGTGGAACTCACGACCCTACCACTGGCCTTGTTATGCACAGGTCCAGAGGTCCGGCGTGATTTAAGACGAGAGTGAATCTCTAATAGCCGTTTGGATCATATAGATCCCTAAAGGGTATCATAGGTATTAGGGTACAACCGGCTCGTCGACCATGTGGGAATCCATGATCAGAGGAGACTTACGGAGGCCTTGTGCAAAAGTTCACTAGTCCGGCGAAAGGAATATCCGACGGAGAGTTCACCACAAGCCAAGTAAAGTGTGTATATAAAACTGTGCTCGACGTTCTAGAGGAATTCTAGAACAGTGGAGCGTCGATATCGGTATATAAACAACGCAAGAAATGAATACAAGTCCTTTAAATAGGGCAATTAATATATTTTATTGCAATAAATTACCAGATACATTATGAGATATTTTCTGCAAGATTTCAGCCATAAATGGATGGTTTAAGTGTGTGCAAGTGCAAGAGAAATCATAGATAGAATAAGTCGTGAACATGTATTTTAAATCATTCAATATAGCACCATTTTTAAGTAGGGTTTTTTACTGTGGGTATAACGTTAAGAAGGCGACATAGCCCAATGATGATTGCGACAGGGTAGGCAGATCGCGACATGGGTATTGTCGCTAAGGCCTAGTGAACGCGACAGGGTCTTGTACGGGTCGCGACAGGGCTTGCAAATCGGGTACTGAGAACGCGACGGCTTACCTGTCGCCTTCTTGGTCGCGACAGGGAGGCTGTCGCAATCAGGCCCCAGAAAGTGACTTGTCGAGCGTCGCCTTCTGGTTGTCTGCGCCTGACTCTGACAGGAGTCAGACCAGACATGGATTGCGGACCAGGGATTTAAATTTTTAACAGGGTCATTTAGAAAATCATAACTAATTATATAGTCAACGAAAAATCAGAAACCAGTTGCAAATTAAACTAGACGTGTAAGGGTACTTCCAGTAAATCGGAATCTGAGAGAGAGCATGGTTTGAACATGGTTTGAGCATGAACAACAACGAGTAACACAGAACATGACCTAGAGAGCAAGACTGATTTAATTCGAGCAACATGCTCAATGCAATTTAGGCTTTTTAGGGGCAATGATCCCTAACAACATGAAGTATCTACAGTAAAACTTTCGTAGTATGGATCAAGTATACATAGAGTTTTGAATTAACATGACACCTCGGGGTATCAGTTTGCAGTTCTTCAAAAATTAAGAACAAAAGATAGGATGGATGGAAAAATATGAAACTTGGGGGTTTCGTTCAAGAGGTAGGAAGAACCTACAGAAAAAGTTTCATGGTTTATGCTTGTGATAATGCCTACCTTGACTCGATTCCTCTCTTCTAGGGCTAGAACTTGAAGAACGAGGTTGAGAGCTTGAAAGGTTCTTCTTCCCATGAATCTCCTCCTCCTTGGCCTCTCCTCCTAGTCCAGGAATCCCTTGACACGAGCTTGGGTCGGCCAAGAGGTTTAAGAGATGTATTTATGTAAACACAAGTTCCTATTCCTACTACTACTCAAATTCCTCTTAATTCCGAGATTTCCTTACTCCCACCTTCCTTCCTTGCTTTCCAATCTCTATTTAGACTTGGAAGAGATCCAAATTCGTGCTAATCCATATGGGGTAGGTTTAGGAATCCAACTCCTACTCTAATTGCTTATTTAATGCATTAAATACCCCTTTCCAATTATGATATAATTAAACTTCGAATTTAGGGTATTTTCTTATTATTCTCTCCTTTCAAATTCATATTTTTGAACCAATAAATTCTAGAAGATCCATTAAGCAAAGCCCATTACTCTTTTCCATCTAATGGGTTTTATTTAATGCTCTATTTAAATATCCATTTAGCTAGGTTTTTAATTCTTTATTAAATTTTTATTTTTTTCGTAAAAATTCAGGTTGCTACAATCACGGCCTCTTTTCTTTATTTTTCATCATCATTATTTGGGAGCAAATCCGTGATTACACCTTTGGGTGATCACGGTGGAACTTCTAGTGCCTATCGTGCTCGTTACTGTCTTCCACTACCTGTTTCAGTCCTTCATGTGTGTGGTTATTCTTTAGTTTTCACATTTTCCTATTTATTTCACTGTTGTTTTGAGTTCTGCTGCACTGGGTAAGAAGGCGACATCGAAGTCGTCGTGATCTAGAAAGCGATAGTGTGGTCGTCGCGATCAGGTCAGTGTTCTTGATTCCATCTATTTCTGTGTTTTTAGGTTTATTTCAAGTACTCCATCCATGCTTTGAGTTGCTTTGTGCCTGATCCATGCTTTTACAAGTTTGTCAGTTCTCCATGCTATAGGGTTGTTTGATTTTTCGTGCATAATCAGGTATATCTGATCTATATCCACTGCGAAGAAGAACGCGACGCTCTTCCTGTCGCGATCCAGGTTGCGACAGGTCGATTGTCACCTTCTGCTTCTGAGAGTAGGTCGGCCTGATTTCTATTTTTCTAGTTTTAGGTTAGATTTTGCATGCACTCCGGTGCACATAGGGCGCATTCATATTTCCATATTTTAGCTTAGGTTGTCCTCCTCTATGACGCCCGCTCTCTCGGCCACATATTCCTTGTGTCCGACTAGAGCACTCGCTTGAGGGCCTCCATAAGTCCCTGCTGATCGTGGATTCTCACACGGCCTCCGGGCTGGTTGTACCTGTTGCCACCTAGATTTAGGATCCATGCATTAGTAAGTCCATGAGAATTCCTAGTCAAATCTAAAGTTGGAAGCTTTCTCCCTTTTGGAATCCTTTCCTTTGAGGGAACTTGCTAAAAGATCAAACCATTAAAAGGCAAACTTGAACCAAATAAAAGAAACCATCATCATTACCAATTGCTTGCTTTAGGTGAGACTTCTTCTCTTTCTTTTGTTTGCATAGGATTGTCTGTTTAGGAAACTAGGCGTCTGTTTAGGTTAGGTCGTCTCTTAACTCTAGACAGGCTTTCCCTGTTTTAGTGCACCAACTTCCCAAATATGGAGTCCTACTTGAACCCAATCTATGGTGATGAGAATCAGGATGCTGCATTCTACACCTCCCATAACTATAAGGAATCCCTTCCTCACGATCTCCTTGAGGAGACGGCCCGGCCTTGGGTCGCCACAGTCCATGCCAGTGAGAGTCATCGTCCTGACGATGGTGGCTCGTCACTAAATGTTCGTTCCCCTCAGGTAGACGAACAAGCTGCTCAACTCTGCGCATAATCCCTCAGCTGTTGGGTTGAATGCAAATTCATATCATTTTCCTCCATATCATTTCCCTCCTATTTTGATGATGACAAGAGTTGTTCTTAAAGCAATTTAATTGAAACATGTCAAACATCATACCTGAGGTTCATATTCAAAACATTTTTCAAATCACATTTATCATTTATAGTCATGATAAATCATTTAACTAATGATATATGTGTTTATTTTTCAGGTACAAACATTTTTATGCAGAAGATGTGTCGACACACTCATCAATGGTGTCGACACAACACACACAATTTAAAGACAAAATGAATAAGAATGTTGAGACTGTGTCGACACATGTCAAGAGTGTGTCGACACAAGTGCAGTTTTTCAGAAATCAAGCCTACCTAGTTGACACACTCATAGAGCAGGTCGACACTAGACCCAGTTCCCAGAACAGCCAGTTTGAGAAATTGGGACAGCAGGTCGACACCACTCATAGAGCAGGTCGACACTAGACCAGTTCCCAGAACAGCCAGTTTGAGAAATTGGGACAGCGTCGACACACTCAAGAGCAGGTCGACACCGTATCTCTTTCCAGAACAGCCTTTCTATATCTGGGACAATGTGTCGACACTACCACCAGGGCAGGTCGACACACTACGGAAACTTTTCATCCTAAAGTTTATGGCTGCCACGTGTCCTCCTAGGGCGATCAGAATCTGTCTAGAAAGCGTGCCCTTGTACCCCAAAAGGTATCTTTGGAATCCTAGGGTATAAAAGGTTCTTTTTGGCCTGCCTTCACAAGAGAAAACGACCAACTCTCTCAGAGCCTCCAAGAGCTCCTGGCGGCCAGAAGAGCTCTTGTCTCCTTCCTCTTCTCTCCATTGCTTCTAGAAGACCAATTCCCACCAATTCAAGGTGTGGGAATTGGAATTTGAGTCCTGAAGATTTCTCTGAAGCATTCCAAGGAGGCAGATCCTGTAGAAGACTTCATTGGTGAAGAATTCGAGGAAGATCCAACTTCTCAGATTGTAGAGCATCGACTTGGACTTCAAGCTTCACATGCTTCTTCCCAATTCAAGCCTCTACAAGGGAGTACACTGAAGAACGAAGACTTTCAATTCAACTTAATTTTCTCTCTGTTCTTCTGAGATATGTTTTGGGATTATGCAAGTACTTCTGCATAACTCTCTTTAGAGTTCTCAAACTTCGACTAGATCTATTGCTAGAGGATCTTAGTCTTAAGTTGGTGTCTAGCAGTTTCAGTGTGAGTATTGTGCTCAGGGTGTTGTGAGCCGTCGAGCTCAGTCTGAGTTGTAAGCTCAGGGTTTGTTTGAGCAGTCTTGCTCTGTGTTTCTAGAGTAGTCTTTCTCTAGAGGTTGTGTGAGTTGTATGCTCTGAAGTATTGGAGTTGTCATACTCCTTTGGGTGTGTAGCCTAGTTGTGTTAGTGAAGCCTCACGGGTTGTGAGGGGTGGATGTAGAATCACATGGATGATTTCGAACCACCTAAAAATCCTTGTGTATTTGTCTTCTGTGGTTTGATTGATTCATTCGCTAGATGCTTGCATAGGATCCGTATTTAATTCACTCAATCAACTTGCTTCACATCTAAATTTTTCAACTCACTCAAATCTAATCAGATCTGTAGTTTTTCACTGATAACATTGCCTCTGATTCTAAATAGTTTTCAAATTGCTTAAGCTTCCGCAAAAGTGGCTAAGATCTATTCATCCCCCCCTTCTAGATCTTTTCCACACATTTACTTCGATCCTTCAATTGGTATTAGAGCGGGTTTTACATCGATCTG
>JACBKR010004245.1:0-24884 GCA_014218235.1 Colocasia esculenta | reverse complement strand
GATTTTTTAGAGCCCATAACGACTTGCTCGTCACAACGACTCTATAAGTTACTGTAACGATTTCTTTAGAAACTCGTAAAGACTTGCTGTCATAACGACTCTATAAGTTATCGCAACGATTTCTTTAGAAAGCGCAACGACTTGCTTGTTGTAACGATTTCATAAGTTACCGTAACGACTTCTTTAGAACTCGCAACGACTTGCTTATTGTAACGACTTCATAAGTTACCATAACAATTTCTTAGAGTTCATAACGACTTCATAAGTATTCATAACGATTTCTTTAGAATTCACACGACTTCCCTTTGTATAATGATTTGTTAAGTATTTCACATCGATTTCTTCAGAAACAAACAATTTGCTTTGTGCAACGATTCATTAAGTGTTCATGATATATCTTCTGTCACATAACGATTTGCTATGACTCATAACGATTTCATAAGTCATATAGTCATCGATTTCATATCTTGATATCTTATTCATCTTAAAAGTGTTGACTAGTCAAAGTCCACGTAGACATCTCTCTGACACTTTTACATTTATGAGATCTGAACATATCTCTGCATGCATGCAGACCATATCGTGCCTACTCTGATTACGTTCTTTAGACTTAAGCTATTTTGCACTACTATTTTCATGTCTATTTCTACTGACGTTGACTGACATCAGAGACACCTTAGATGTCTGCTATTTGAGATTGACATTTGTGCAGACCTCTGAACTAGCTTCATGGTACAACGCTAAACAAATAGAAGCCAACGGATATTTCTGAAGATCTATCTCTTTGCGTGCTCAAGTGATCAAAAGACTGTTGACTGGAAGCTTCCAAGACTCCAGATGTCCAAGACTCCAGATGTCATTCAGTCTAACGACTACTCAAAAGAGAGACAACGGACACTTCAACGTCTACATTTCAAATTGAAGATATAATTCAAGTCAGAAGAACAGAAGAAAAATAAGAGATCGCGCATTCAAGCATTCAATTCTTCTGAAGAAAGTCCAGAGCCAAGAACTTCATTCCACTTAGCTTTTGCTCTTTTGCTCTCCACTAGTTTGTGAAAATCTTGAGAGAGCCTGTGTAGTTCTGAGAGAGTGCTTAGTTTAAATCTCTTCCTCTCAGTTCTAGTTGCTTCAGATCCTTGCTTGTCAAAAGCTTGATCTAGGGGCTTGAATTTCATTCACTCTCTTTGTGTTGTTCCCTTCGGTTGTGAAGGAAGACCTGGTGTGGTATCCAGGGTGTTGTTCCCTTCGGTTGTGAAGGAAGACCTGGTGTGGTATCCAGGGTGTTGTTCCCTTCGATTGTGAAGGAAGACCTGGTGTGGTATCCAGGGTGGTTCCCTTCGGGTGTGAAGGAAGACCAGCTGAGCTGGGTGTTGTAGCGTCCTTAGGGGGACTGTACCCTAGTTAGTGAAATCCTGAGTTGTTGCTCAGGGACTGGACGTAGGACTCCTAAGGAAAGGAGGTCCGAACCAGGATAAACCTTGTGTTGTGTGATTGTCTTCTTTGGTGTTTGTTATTTAAACTAACTGTCACTAACCTACTTCGAACAACGTTTGTGTGAATGTTTTTAGTTACAGGTATCTTCTAGATTAATTTTAAAGACCCATTCACCCCCCCTCTGGGCTCGTCAACTGGGCAACAGAGACGAATCTGAGGCTGGATATTTAGTCACTATTCGGTCTCAGATCGAGACCGAATAGTGACTAAAAGATATCGGACTAAGTTTTAGATTTAGTGACCTAAAAAATTTCAGTCACTATTCTGTCTCAGATCTGAGACCGAATAGTGACTGCAAAAAATCGGTCACTAATAATCTCCTGGCAGTTTAGGAGTGAAATTTTGTGACTGAATATTTCGGTCACAAATTTAGTCTCAGATCTGAGACCGAATTGTGACCGACAGTTATTCGGCCACAATATTTATGCGGGTTTAGCGACCGAATAGCGACTGAATTTCAGTTGCTATTCGGTCGCTAAACCCCTTTTATCCCCCTATCGTCGGCACCTCTCCTCTTTTCTCTCCCCACTTTCTCGCCAACGCTGAGCTCACATCGTCATAGCCTACCGTTGCCCCCGCCACCATCACCCCCCACCGCCGCTGCCACTCCCTCGCCTCTCCTATTTTCTCCCTCTCTCTTGTTTACCCTAAACAGAGGTCGCTGTCGTCGCCCCCGCCACCGGACAGTGCCGCCGTCGCCCCACCACCGAACAACGCCGCCGTCGCCCCCGCCACGGACAGTGCCGCCGTCGCCCCCGCTGTGCCCAATCCCCGCCGTCGTCATCGGACCCCGTCGCCACCGCCATCGTCGGTAAGTTATCTTTCTCTCTCTGTCTATATGGCCTCTCTCTCTGTCTCTGTGGCCTCTCTCTCTCTATCTCTGTGTGTGTGTTTACTGTGTGTATGCGTGAGATGGCGGAGGGGGTGCTCTCCCTTTTCTCTCTATCTCTGTGTCTGTATGTGTATGTGTGTGAGTGTTTGTGTGTGGGCGGCGGGGGCCTTGGGATCGGAACACTGGTGACGCCACCATTCCTCTCCTGCTCCATGTCGAAATGCTAGCTGAAAGGGGTTCCAAAGGGTGGGTAGCCTTCAATGCAATAGTCAAGCGAATCCCAATTTCTTCAAAAGAGAGTCGATGGGTGAGAACTGGATAATCTTCTGAAGGGACAACATATATAGTGGCATGTTGTCTTGTTCAGCCTCAGTTGCAATAAGCCCTTCCCCTCCCCTTCCGCCACTCCTTGTTTATAAATCATTTTCTGATGCTCAGTGCCCAGTCTTGCAGATCTATGAAACAACATATTGGAACCTAATAACTCAAATGGTGGCATCGCCAGTGTTTCGGTCCCAAGGCCACCCTCATTCCCACCCACAGTCACCCCCCTCACCCACAGCACCCACCCCTCCCCTCCCCACCCTTTGGAACCCCCTTTCAGCTGGCATTTCGACATGGAGCGGGAGAGGGACAAAGTTTCCTTGAAAGAGGGAACCTTGCCTCTCCACACATCCACTTGCTTTCAAAACTTTGGCAACTGGCGATCTCAAAGCGTATCGACAAAGTCAGATTGATTGCTACAAAAATTGACGTCATAATAAATGCTACAAGAAGTCGAATTGGATACTGCAAGAATTGCGAGGGCTGAGGAAAGAATAGACAAGAGAACTTTTTGCGGGCTTTTTGGGCTTCACAATGTCTAAATACTGAAGGAGGCGGAGGAATAGAAAAATGACCTTCATTATTCCCACCATGCCCCACCTTGGTAGGGCGATAAGTTTTGACCCTACCTAGGAGCAGAAAAAAGTCATATTCTTGGTTAACACCCATTTATCCTACTTGTACCCCTTTATACATAATATGCTTTATCCTCATTCTCAAAGTTGTATATAGCCTATAGTGATAATCTAGGGATAAAACCCATTATAGTTATTAAAGGAAACCAATGTATATACCCTGAGTACAAGTAATATTCACTAAACTAAGTGAGGCTTCATAAGTCGAGGTCGACTCCGCTTAAGCATATTGCTAAACTTCAATGAAGAGGTCGATCCCTAAGAAACTTGGGGTCGACTCTGAACTTCAGAGCAGAAGTGGGGACGACTCCTTTAGAAACCTGAGGTCGACTCCGCTAGTGTAGCACTTGCAGAATATTTGTATGGAGGTCGACTCCTTTAGAAACCTGAGGTCGACTCTGAACTCCAGAGCAGAAGTGGGGTCGACTCCTTTAGAAACCTGAGGTCGACTCCGCTACTGTAGCACTTGCATAACATTTGTATGGAGGTTGACTCCTTTAGAAACCTGAGGTCGACTCTGATCCCCAGAGCAAAAGTGGGGTCGACTCCTTTAGAAACCTGAGATTGACTCCGCTACTGTAGCACTTGCAGAACATTTGTATAGAGGTCGACTCCGCTACTGTAGCACTTGTAGAATATTTGTATGGAGGTCGACCTCAAACCATGAAGGAGTCAACATGGGTTCATCCATACTGACTCAAAATCATACGTCCACAAAGGCCGGCTTTGGGTGGGGAGAGAAGGGGGTGGGTGTTGTGGGTGAGGGGGTCGACTGTTCCCCCTCCTGAGCAGGTGAGCACAGGCGTGGTTGTGAAAGAAGCTAGGAGTCCGATTGCTAGCTGCAGGCTCTCCGGGTGGCCCTTCCTTGTCTTGGTGGAGAGGATGACGACAAGGTCTCTTCTGGGCATCCCACTAAGTTTTATAACGAAAAATGTGATTCTGCAAGTTTAAGTAGCTTGCTATTTTTTCTCATTTTTTTGTTGTACAAGGCCTGCTTTTACTTCCCCCACCTTCTCCCACTGCCCTCTCTTGTAATCTATCGCAAGGAATAAATTACTGTCCCAAGGACCGATCATTAAGGCCAATTCTGTACCCTTTTCTCTGTGACCATATTTAAGATATCTCCATAATTAATATAATATGTGATGGCTGAGCATGGGCTCTGGTGTTTGCAGCTATATGTTTATAGTAATTACTAGAAAGTCTGAACGAGGTCGGGCATCTACAACAAACAAAAACTTTAAGCAGCTGTGAGAGTGGAGATTAAGACATGATGCTTGTTTTACCGTCTTTAGATTAGAGTGGGGGGGGGGGGGGGGAACTACCTGACTTTCCACGTAGGGAGGGGGGAGGGGAGCAGGTGGGGGCTATGGTCTTGCATATATGAAAACTATCCACCTGTAAAAGAGGCATAATGAATTAAATGAAAGTCAAAAGCTCAAAAGGAGAAGAGAAGAAGAAAGATTATTGAAAAGGGTAAAATAAAACATTCAATTTATCAATTAGGGCTACCTAAAGAATAAACTCTAAATATTTATATACTCATCTCTTTCACAAGTGAGGAAAAAAAACTAAACCACAGGCCATAGCTATGGCATTCTTAAACATAAGCTATCTAAAAGATGATATGACTTGCCATGATATCCTAAATTTTAGTTCGCCCTCTCCTCCTCATCAAAAAGTGAAAATATCATAATATAAATGAATATACTGAATGCATAATATTTTACCTTTGAAAATTTCACTAGGTCAATAAGTGACCTTTATATTTGGATTTTAAGCAAATATAAAAGTTTATTTATTTCTACTTTATTGTGATATCTCCAATGTCATATTACACGTACGTAGCTAGAGAATTAGTTTAGAACAATCATAATTAGTTTAGTATTGCACTTGTTTATATGTATGATTAGTTTAGTATTGCACTTCTGGTCCTTCTTCTGTGCCTCCTCCTCTGGCAGCAGGTATGTATATTTAAAGTTGTACTTTCATTGTGCATTGATTCTTATGCCATTAAAATTCTTACAGGTTTGGGTCAGTTTACACCTCCTCCTCCTACAGTACCAAGTATGTATATTTAATTTGTAAGTATTTGTATAGTCATTATTTATATTCTTGTACATTGTATATTTAAAGTTGTATTTTTCTTTGTGCATTATTTATACATATTATTTATGCCATTTAAATTGTTACAGCTTCTGGTCCTTCT
This sequence comes from Colocasia esculenta, assembly GCA_014218235.1. Lineage (NCBI taxonomy): Eukaryota > Viridiplantae > Streptophyta > Magnoliopsida > Alismatales > Araceae > Colocasia > Colocasia esculenta. Next base: position 19,387 of record JACBKR010004245.1, on the reverse strand, counting down.
TTTGTGCCTCATCCTCTGGCAGCAGGTATGTATATTTAAAGTTGTAGTTTCTTTGTGCATTGATTCTTATGCCATTAAAATTCTTACAGGTTTGGGCCAGTTTACGCCTCCTCTTCCTACAGTATCAGGTATGTAATTTAAATTTGTAAGTATTTATATAGTCATTATTTATATTCTTGTACATTGTATATTTAAAGTTGTATTGTTCTTTGTGCATTATTCACACATATTATTTATGCCATTTAAATTGTTACAACTTATGGTCCTCTTCTGTGCCTCCTCCTCTGGCAGTAGGTATGTATATTTAAAGTTGTAGTTTCTTTGTGCATTGATTCTTATGACTTTAAAATCTTACAGGCTAAGGTCAGTTTACACATTCTCCTTCTACAGTAGCAGATATGTATATTTAATTTGTAAGTATTTGTATAGTCATTATTTATATTCTTGTACATTACTTATGTCGTTGTGCATTTTTGTCCAGGAGCGAGTGTTTCCACACCTCCAGCTTTTTTGGCAGGTGCATCTACGGTGCTAGAGGCAGAGGATGTTGTCAGTCTACAGGAGGGGGAGGTAGCTTTTATGATGGCACTCTGCAGGTGTGGATAAATGGGTACGTAATAAATTATATGTATCTTTTATAAGGAGGTATATTTAGTTCATAAATTCATTATAACAAGTTACATAATACAGGGAAAATAGAGCCTGCCCAAGCATCTCAATTCATCACAAGATCAATTCAGGCACACTTCCTAGGCCTATTCATAGATTCAATGATTTTCCCGATGGACGTCCATGAGTTGTTGTATCAGATGTTCATGGTATGTAATTTCTTATTATAATTTAATTATTTTCTTACTCCTACATTCAAATAAAATAACTCTTATCTGTACAGAGCAATCATCGATTTACGCGTCCTTCGGATGAGGCGCGGTCTCGATCAGTATGGACGACCACCACCCGATCAAATTATAAACATTTGTTGTATAATGCGAGGAAAAATGCACAAAGAGTTTGTCAGAGTCCAAACCTGACTCTTTGGAGGGAGCGCGCACCGACATGGATGAGGAGAGATTACTGGGAAGGTCTGTGCAACATATGGGCCACAGAGAGATGGCAAGAAACCTCCACAACAATGAGAGTGAATCGGGCTGCCAATCCAGAGACCAACAAGCATACAAGTGGGTCTATCTCTTTGCGACCCATCAGTCCAGATTGGTAAGTCATATGTTCGTTTGTGATATATTTTATTTATATAGGTACTCATTTATGTAATATTTTTCTGTAAAATAGGAAAAGGAGCTAAAACGGCCTCCGACATTTCAAGAGGTCTTTGATAAGACACATAAGAAAAAGGGAACGGATCAGTACATTAGCGACAATGCCGGAGAGGTTGCGGTAAGTATTATAGTCTATTCACTATTTATTTTTTTCTCGTTACAGATTATATTACATTGTCAATTTTATTTTTTACAGGAGTCGTATAGCCAACAGATGATAGAGAAGTACGCCAGGGAGGAGGAGCAGCCGCAGTTAGATCTTGAGGTATGGGTTGCAGCATCTGGTGCCCCAAAGAAAGGCCATGTGTATGTTTTGGGCACAGTATGGACACGAGCAGGGTGTATCTGGCGCCTTGAGTTCAGGCTCACAGGCGACTAGTGCATTCACCACACCTGGTGTAACACCCCAAATTTTAATACCAAAATAATAATGTGATATCAAAAATTAGAGAAGATTATAATTTTCATAAAGACATAAATACTTACTAGAAACCTGATTATCTTTATTTTAGAGATATTTCTACATTATTAAAGTAATCCCAGTACTGTATTCAGATGTGTGCACTCCGACAGGGCGCCACCAAAATTCGGTAATGGAATTGAAATCCGAAAACACCATAATTCTCAGAAAAATGTGTTGATTCTAGAAACGTAAATATCTTGAATTATTGACGCCCGGGCATCAAGATTAAGTCGACATAATGGTTTTCTGGGTGAAAAATTATTCTAAAAATTAAACTAAAATCACCATAATTTGTAAAACCTTCCAATTGGCCTATGTTTGAAATTTCAACTTGGTTGGACATCATTTGGATATAAAAATATAGAGACAAATGGGCCAGCTGATTTATCTCCTATTTACGTTAACCATTTTTTTTTTTTGAAATAATTGCTTACGTAGCTTTGGCTACGTAAGACCCATCTCACTTGGAGTATGTGGTTACACGTAGCTTGATACGTGTGAGTGGGGTAAAACTCCATGGTAAAACGTGGCTTGTGATGGAAAGATAGGTTTTTATGCTACACAGTATGGCTACGTGCCATACATGCATGCAAACCCGGATGTTTATATAAACCCCTCTCTAACCATCCGTGTGGGCTTTTACCCACTTGCTCAACCTTTCACTGCTGTTGTCATTGCTCCTGCTGAAGCTGCCATTGCTCCTGCTGTAGCTGTTGTTGCTGTCGTTCCTGCTGTTGCTGCTGCTTCCGTAGCTCCTGCTGAGCTGCCACTACTATCCTTGCATTCTTTTACTTTGAGTATAAGCGAATTTGCATTCTTCTTTAGCTACGTGGGTTCCTCCCTACGACTCTTCTTCCCTTTCTTGTTTTCATACTTATAATCTCCAATTGTATAACCCATATTTCTTTTTATTCCATGTTTTTTAGGATTTCTTTCTTCTTGTCTCTTCTTTCGTTAAGAACCTTGTATCTAAGTGTGTTATCATGTTCCTATCTTGACTTGTGTTCAGTAGAAACCAATAGGATAGCTTTCTTTTTTGTTATCATGTTGCTTTTAGTTATGTCCATGTTTAAATCGAAGTTCATGTGCTCTTGACATGGACTTTCACGAAGCAGCTCTTAGAAGAGTTATATATACAATGACCTTCTTTCATAAGTTTTCATGCCACTCATGTTAAAGACTTTCTCCCTTGTTCTATCTTCTTTCCTTCATGTAGGATGTGTTTAGAAATGTATATAGATCCATAGGTGTTTTTAATCATACATAGATCATAGGAACTCTTGGAGGAGTCTCCTAAGTTAATGTTAAACCATTTTTGGAAGATCAACATGCGACTGTCGACAGACAGAGCCTAGCTATCGACAGGTATCATGCTTCCAGAACCCAAATTCTAGAAGAACCAATAAATGTCGATAGATAGAACCCACCTGTCGACAGATGATACCATTTGTCGACAGCTACCTATGGCCTATCAACAGATAGGGACCAGATTCCAGGATCTAGTTCAGGATGGGACAGCAACTGTCGACAGTCACCTTATGGCTGTCGACATACACCATCTGTGAGTTGAACCAGAACCATTCTTCTTCCAATCTAAGGTGACACACTTTGGTATTAATCAAACAAGTTACCTTTCTCATTTCTTGGATTCTAAACTATTATATCACTGAGTTGTATCATTTAATCATCATTTATATCCATCTTTGGATTATTCTTGGACATCCTAAAATATTTTGATTCACATACCTTCTGGATATCTTTGAGCATTAACTCCTAGAACCCTACTTCCTGTAAAAATGCTTGACTCTTGATGAGTGCCCAAGTACCATGTATGTATATCGGAAATGGAAATGGGATGACGTACTTTTGGGTCTTCAGACTCTCTCTTGATTTAATGCCACTGCAAATGGGGCAGATCCAGTCTTGAGAGGAGCACCTGAATTCGTTTAATTTGCGCAGAGCGGTATGGATCTCTAGGGTGTTTGGCATGACACCACTACATGCTAGATTGGTCGACATTTCCATGAACTATGTTGAAACATGAATGTTATTTGCTTGCTTGAAGGAGTGACAGGGCATCTTTATGCAACTTTCTCTATTTTCTTTTGAATTATTGATCATATACACTTGTGCTTTGCTATTTCATTGATGGCCATCTTATGTCAGTTTATTGGCATATTACTTCATGCTTGTTACTGTTTGATATTCATGGTTCACTTCATCTATGATCTGATTTGTATCATTTCCATTACTTGTAATCGATACTTACTGCCTTCTTGTACCTTATATCTTTGACTCATGTAAACTTTTATATTCTTGATTTTGGAGGATATATCCTACTGGGCAAGAGTGCTCATACCTACTTTTTCTCAGGTAATCAACAGTTCTAGAAGGCGGGACTCGGGATTTGTGTGCTGAGAGATCAACCTTTGCCGCATCTACCTTTGAGTTGTAAATGGAGAATTATGTAATACCTGTAGAATGACAGTTAATGATTTTTATTTAGTGAAGCCCCGAGTAATTTTTGCTCAAATAGTTCAATTTTACTCTTTATTTCTTATTCGTTCACGTTTCGCATTTATAGATATATTAAATGTCAGGACGTGATAGAATGGTATCAGAGCATCGGTTGAGGATCCAAATACTTTAGAGTTATTGGTCTTCAACACCTGTAGTGACCTATGAGGATGGTGGAAAGCATGAGGTTAAGCTAGATAAGTAAAGTTAAAAATAGATTGTGTTGTGTATAAAATGAATATCTAGAGGTAGGTGAATAGATATTGATCATTAAAATTTAAGAGGTCAAGACTATGATCAGATCAGATGAAACAATGTAGTCGGTGTACTTCAACCACATAATGTGAGCAAAAATTTTTAAAGTGGTTTGACTCCTGTGTGGAGACCTACATCCACCCCTCACTAAACCAGTGAGGCTTCTCTAACAACTCAAATATGTGAACACTCTGCACTGGAGTTTGGATCTGGTCAGATGATTTCTTGAAATCCCAATTGCATCTTCTTCAGGCTTGAGCTTATCAAATTCCTCTTCTGACCACAACATAAGGATCAAGTGTCTCTGAGTTGAGTTAAATTTCAAAGCTCTGCTTCAACTGATCAGTAACATTGTGTGTCAACGCACACGAACAACTTGACTTGGATCAGTAGGGAAAGTTTTAGAGAACTCCATGCCTTCTAGAGTTGACCTCATCCAAGTATTGCAGTTATGACTAACTGTCCATCATGTAGAGTTAACCTTGTAGCAACTTAGTGTCAACCTCACATACTGGTAGAGTCAACCTCACCTTCATTTGGAATCGACCTCAAGCAGTATTTTTCTCTAAGCGTTAACTAGAGACTTGATTAGTGTCAACCTGATCTCCATATAGTGTCGACCTAAGGTGATCCTTTGAACTTCCGCGCTATAAGAATCCATCAGGCATCGATCTATCCTTTGAATAGAGTTGACTCATATGCATTACCGAACTTCAGTAGCTCACTCAGTATTACTTGTGTGTCGATCTATGAAGTAACCAGGATCAACACACTAAAAGAGCCTTGGACTTTGTGAATTTTCTTATGATATAAGACTTGTGTTAGATAGTTATTACATTTTGCTTGACATAACAAAACCAGAGACATACATAAATCATCTGTCATATCTTAAAATCCTATATGGAAAGACATCATTTAATCATGAAGGTTAATGTATCAAGTAACTAGATGCCCTAGTAACCGTTGTATAATAGTATTAGTAAGAAAAGCTGAGTTAAACTGCATGATTGATTAACTAAACTTAAATTTATTTGTTCAGTCAACAGGATGGAGAAGAAACATATTGGAGAGAGGTTCAATATGCAATGAACAGCCTTGCTCAGTCCTTGGAGTGTGTAGTTCCAGTCGGTGATCAAGGGAAAATGGAACTGCATAAGAATATTAGAAGTACAAACCCCTAAGAAATAGTGAGTATTACAGTATCTATACGGAAGAGAACAATTCTCTTCAATAATAGAGAAACAACTGGCAAAAAGATGGTGAAGCGGAACAAGAGAGCAAAAAGATCAAGAAGGCCAACGGGCAAGGGAATGCTAAGGCACAACCTAAGGAAGCTTGTGCATGTTGTCACAAACCGGGCCATGTCAAAGAAAACTATGGGTAACCAAGGAGAATGTTTGAGGTGCGGTAGTCTAAAGCATCGGATCTCAGATTGCCCTATACCATTTCAGAACAATGTCAAGAGTTCAAGAAAACTTTAAGCCACAAGGAAAGTGACTGAGGCTATTAGAAGTAATTTTTATGTATGTCAGTAGGACTATAGTATAGTGGGATGCTTGAGTTCAGTTGTTATAGTATGTCAAATTTAGTAAGTTTTGCCAACCAATGTAATTTTGTAAGGATGATTATACAGTTTTGTACTAGAAACCTTATGTGATAAATAAAATCTTTGTTGTTTATCATCATATCTCAATACTTATCATTATCGTCATGCTCTATTACCCTTTTTAAGGAATATGTATTCATATAACTCTTGAGAATTAGGTTATTCCTTAGTGGGGGAGACTTTAAGTATAATATGCTATTAACAAGATCTGCTCAATACTTAATATACTACTACCAGAAATAAAGAACATAGTAGAGGATGCATCTAATTGAACCCATGATCACAACATGGCTCTTTAAAGATCTAAAAATGCTAATTAATATTAAGATCCCCATCAACTGACAATGTCATGACACAAGATATATAGAGGGTGTATACGTCGTATGATATAATATTATAACAAGATTGGTAAGTCTAATCTGGACTAAATAAATTTGAAAGGCTGAAACCTTATCCTTGTGATCCATCCAAATTAGTCATGGAGTTGGGGGGCCAAACTCATTTATTAGTGGGTGAGGAATTTTAACACCCCAAATTTTAATACCAAAATAATAATATGATATAAAAATTAGAGAAGATTCTAATTTTAATAAAAGACATAAATACTTACTAGAAATCTGATTATCTTATTTTAGAGATATTTCTACATTATTAAAGTAATCCGATACTATCTTCATGTGTGCGCACTCCGACAGGGCGCCACCAGAATTCGGTAACAGAATTGAAACCCAAAAACACCATAATTCTCAAAAAAAAAATGTGTTGATTCTAGAAATGTAAATATCTTGAATTATTGACGCTCGGATATCAAGATTAAGTCGACACAATGATTTTCTAGTAATTTTTGCTGGTGAAAATTAATTCCAAACATTAAACTAAAATCACCATAATTTGTAAAACCTTCTAATTAGCCTATGTTGAAATTTCAACTTGGTTGGACATCATTTGGATACAAAATGTAGGGACAAATGGGCCAGCTGATTATCTCCTATTTACGTCCAACCATTTTTTTTTGAAATAATTGCTTACGTAGCTTTGGCTACATAAGACACATCTCACTTGGAGTATGTGGGTTACACGTAGCTGATACGTGTGAGTGGGGTAAAACCCCATGGTAAAATGTGGCTTGTGATGGAAAGATAGGTTTTTACGGCTACACATTATGGCTACGTGCCATACATGCATGCAAACCTGGATGTTTATATAAACCCCTCTCTAACCATCCGTGTGAGCTTTTACCCACTTGCTCAACCTTTCACTGCTGCTTCCGTTGCTCCTGCTGAAGCTACCGTTGCTCCTACTATAGCTGCTGTTGCTGTCGTTCTTGCTGTTTCTGCTGCTGCGTAGCTCCTATTGAGCTGCCACTACTATCCTTGCATTCTTTTACCTGGAGTATGGATTTGCATTCTTCTTTGGCTATGTAGGTTCCTCCCTATGACTCTTCTTACCTTTCTTGTTTTCATACTTATGCTCTCCAATTATATAACCCATATTTCTTTTTATTCCATGTTCTGTAGGATTTCTTCCATTTTATCTCTTTCTTTCGTTAAGAACCTTGTGTCTAAGTGTGTTATCATGTTCCTATCTTGACTTGTGTCAGTAGAACTAATAGGAATAGCTTTCTTTTTTTTATCATGTTTCTTTTAGTTATGTCCATGTTTATAATTGAAGTTTATATGCTCTTGACATGGACTTTCACGAAGCAGCTCTTAGAAGAGTTTATATACAATGACCTTCCTTTCATAAGTTTTCATGTCACCCATGTTGTAAAGACTTTCTCCCATTGTTCTATCTTCTTTCCTTCATGTAGGATGTTTTAGAAATGTATATAAGATCCATTAGGTGTTGTTTAATCATACATAGATCATAGGAACTCTTGGGAGAGTCTCCTAAGTTAATGTTAAACCATTTTTGGAAGATCAACCTGCGGCTGTCGACAGACAGAGCCCAGCTGTCGACTGATATCATGCTTCCAGAACCCAAAATCTAGAAGAACCAGTAGATGTCGATAGATAGAACCCACATGTCGACAGATGATAACCATTTGTCGACAGCTACCTATGGCCTGTCGATAGATAGGGACCAGATTCTAGGATCTGGTTCAGGATGGGAGAGTAGCTGTCTACAGTCACCTTATGGCTGTCGACATACACCAGTCTGTGAGTTGAACCAGAACCATTCTTCTTCCAATCCAAGGTGACACGCTTTGGTATTAATCAAACAAGTTACCTTTCTCATTTCTTGGATTCTAAACTATTATATCACTGAGTGGAATCATTTAATCATCATTTATATCCATCTTGGATTATTCTTGGACATCCTAAAATATTTTGATTTACATACCTTCTGGATATCTTTGAGCATTAACTCCTAGAACCCTACTTCCTGTAAAAATGCTTGACTCTTGATGATGCCCAAGTACCATATATGTATATCGGAAATGGAAATGGGATGACATACTTTTGGGTCTACGGACTCTCTCTGATTTAATGCCACTGCAAATGGGGTAGATCCAGTCCCGGAGGAGCACCCGAATTCGTTTAATCTGCGCAGAGCGGTATGGATCTCTAGAGTGTTTGGCATGACACCACTACATGCTAGATTGGTCGACATTTCCATGAACTATGTTGAAACATGAATGTTATTTGCTTGCTTGAAGGAGTGGACAGGGCATCTTTATACATACAGTTTCTTTATTTTCTTCTGAATTATTGATCATATACACTTGTGCTTTGCTATTCATTGATGGTCATCTTATGTCAGTTTATTGGCATATTACTTCATGCTTGTTACTGTTTGATATTCATGGTTCACTTCATCTATGATCTAATTTACATCATTTTTCATTACTTGTAATTGGTACTACTACCTTCTTGTACCTCAAATATCCTTGGCTTATGTAAACTTTTATATTCTTGATTTTGGAGGATAAATCCATTGGGCAAGAGTGCTCATACCTACTTTTTTCAGGTAATCTACACTTCTAGAAGGCGGGACATCGAGATTTGTGTGCTGAGAGATCAACCTTTGCAGCGACTACCTTTGAGTTGTAAATTGAATCATGTAATACCTGTAGAATGACGTTATTATTTTTATTTAGTGAAGCCTAGTAATTTTCTGCTCAAATAGTTCTAATTTTACTCTTGATTTCTTATTCATTCACGTTCGGCATTTATAGATATATTAAATATCGAGACGTGACACCTGGTGCTCTAAGTACTTCTCCCAGTGAGATGATGGTCTTCATTCGAGATGAGATCTCTGGTTTGAGTCTCGTCTGGTCCACACGATGCATACGCAGGTGTCCAACGCTGTTCAGGCCCAGCTCTCCCAGGCTATCTCCCAGTCTATCTCCCAGGCCCTCTCCCAAGTCAGCATTCCTCCTCTAGCAACACCATCGACATCAGCACGGGCCCCTCATGTGAGTAAATTGATTTTATTTTAATTTTCTATTTTAACAGTCAATTTTCGTTTTGTTTTGTTTAAAAAATAAAACTTAATTAGCTTTGAGGTCTAAAATTAGATACTAATCTGATTGACCGTTGGTTTGTTCTAGCACGGCCGGGTCATAATCTAACTTGTAGAAACTGACGGAGTTCAATTTGGACTCCCGGTTTGAGCTCGACGCTTAAATTCACATTAAGCAAGTTAGTTTAGTTAAAAATGAAGAACTTAGGTTTGGGGTTCAAAATTATAAATACTAATACAATTAGCCTTCGGTTTTTTCTAGCACGGCCAGGGCGATGATTGTGATTTGTGAAAACTGACGAAGTTCAATTCGAACTCCCGTTTGAGCTCGGCGCTCAAATTCACCTTAAGCAAGTTAGTTGAGTTTTGTTTTGTTTACAAAGGATGAACTTAGCTAGGTTTGGGGGTCCAAAATTAGAAATACTAATTCGATCGCCTTTGGTTTGTTCCCACGGCCAGAGTCATGAGTGTGACTTGAAAAATTGATGGAGTTTATTAATCGGACTCCCGGTTTGAGCTCATAGCTCAAATTCACATTAAGCAAGTTAGTTTAGTTAAAAATGAAGAACTTAGGTTTGGGGGCCAAATTATAAATACTAATCCGATTGGCCTCTGGTTTTTTCCAGCATGGCCAGGGAGATGATTGTGACATGTGGAAACTGACAGAGTTTCAATTCGGACTCCTGGTTTGAGCTCGACGCTCAAATTCACCTTAAGCAAGTTAGTTTTATTTTGTTTAAAAGGAAGAAGTTAGCTAAGTTTGGGGGTCCAAATTAGAAATACGAATCCGATCGGCCTTCGATTTGTTCCAACATGGTCGGGGCGATGAGTGTGACTTATGGAAACTGATGGAGTTCAATTCGGACTTCCGGTTTGAGCTCGACGCTCAAATTCACATTAAGTAAGTTAGTTTAGTTTAAAAATAAAGAACTTATAGGGTGTTTGGGAGCAATTAAAAAATATTTCTACCTAAAAAATCATGTTATGTTTGTTTTTAATTTTAAATTTAAAATTATGAAAAGTGATGTTTATCTGTTTGGTTAAAATATTAAAAAAATTAAAATTTATATGATGTGTTTGAGGCACATGCGGGTGGGGGGGGCGCCTGGGCGGGGGAGGGGGGTGTTGGTTTCGCTTGGGGGGGGGTGGGGTGGGGGGGGGGGGGGGGGGGGGGGGGGGGGGGTGGGGTGGGGGAACGCAGGGGGGCAGCCAGGGCGGGGGCGGGGCCGGGTGGGCTGGCGGCAGGGGAGGGGGAGCCGCCGACGCATGGCTGTGCAACCGGGGCGGGGACAGGGGTTGGTGGGCTGGGCGTGGGGAGGGGGAGGGGGAGCCGTCGGCGCAGGGGGGTGCAGCCGGCGGGGGTGGTGGCGGGGTGGGGTTCCGGGGCGGGGGCGGGTGGGGGTTCCGGGGTGGGGCGGGGGCGGGTGGGGGTTCCGGGGGCGGGGCGGGGGTGGGTGGGGCTAGGGGCGAAGGAGGGGGAGTCTCCGCGCAGGGGGGTGCAGCCGAGGCAGGGCCGGGGTGGGTGGGGGTTCGGGTGCAGGGGCGGGTGGGTGTTCCGGGGCAGGGGCTGGTTGGGCTGGGGGCAGGAGAGGGAGAGCCGCTGGGGCAAGGGGGAGGGTGGCAGGGGCGGGCGGGCGGGGGGGGGGGGGGGGGGGAGGGTGCAGGGCAGGGGGGGGGGGAGCCGCTGGGGCGAGGGAGGGGCGGGTTCTGAGAGAGAGCCGTGTGTTTTAAAATAAAAATAGCTTCGTACTTTTTTTTTTTGAGAGATTTACATAGGGTAAAAATTCTTCCCTAAAAAAAAACTACTTACCAAATGCGTCTGTGTCTGTCCTCTCTCTTTTTTAATGTTAGAGAAAAAAGAGATAAAAAACTGCAACCCAACCCCCTATTAGGTTTGGGGTCCAAAATTAGAATACTAATCCGATTGGCCTCCAATTTTTTCCAGCACAGCCAGAGCACTAATTGTGACTTGTGGAAACTGACGGAGTTCAATTTAGACTCCCTGTTTGAGCTCGGAGTTCAAAAATTCACTAAGCAAGTTAGTTTTGTTTTGTTTTAAAAGGAAGAACATAGCTAGGTTTGGGGGTCCAAAATATAAATACTAATCTGATCGGCCTCTAGTTTGTTCCAGCACGGTGGGGCGATGAGTGTGACTTGTGAAAACTGATGGAGTTCAATTCAGACTCTCGGTTTGAGCTCGACACTCAAATTCACATTAAGCAAGTTAGTTTAGTTTAAAAATGAAGAACTTAGGTTGGGGGCCAAAATTAGAAATACTAATCCGATTGGCCTCCGATTTTTTCCAGCACGGCCAAGGCGATGATTGTGACCTGTGGAAACTAACGGAGCGGCGGGGGGGGGGGGGGACGCAGGGGGGTGCAGCCAGGGCGGGGGCGGGGCCGGGTGGGTTGGCGGCAGGGGAGGGGGAGCCGCCGACGCATGGCGGTGCAACGGGGCGGGGACAGGGGTGTGGTGGGGCTGGGCGTGGGGGAGGGGGAGGGGGAGCCGTCGGCGCAGGGGGGTGCAGCCGGGGCGGGGGTGGGGGGGGGTGGGGGTCCGGGGCGGGGGCGGGGGTGGGGGTTCCGGGGCGGGGGCGGGGGGGGGTTCCGGGGTGGGGGGGGGCGGGGGGTGGGGGTTCCGGGGCGGGGGTGGGGGTGGGTGGGGCTAGGGGCGAAGGAGGGGGAGTCTCCGGCGCAGGGGGGTGCAGCCGAGGCGGGGCCGGGGTGGGTGGGGGTTCGGGTGCAGGGGCGGGTGGGTGTTCCGGGCAGGGGCGGGTGGGGCTGGGGGCAGAGAGGGAGAGCGCTGGGGCAACGGGGGGAGGGTGCAGGGCGGGCGGGGGGGGGGGGGGGGGAGGTGCAGGGCAGGGAGGGGGGAGCCGCTGGGGCGAGGGAGGGCGGGGTTCTGAGAGAGAGCCGTGTGTTTTTAAAATAAAAATAGCTTCGTACTTTTTTTTTTTTGAGAGATTACATAGGGAAAAATTCTTCCCTAAAAAAAACTACTTACCAAATGCGTCTGGTCTGTCTCTCTCTTTTTAAAATGTTAGAGAAAAAAGAGATAAAAAACTGCAACCAAACACCCTATTAGGTTTGGGGGTCCAAAATTAGAAATACTAATCCGATTGGCCTCCAATTTTTTCCAGCACAGCCAGAGCAATAATTGTGACTTGTGGAAACTGACGGAGTTCAATTTAGACTCCCTGTTTGAGCTCGGAGTTAATTACATAAGCAAGTTAGTTTTGTTGTTTTTAAAAGGAGAACATAGCTAGGTTTGGGGGTCCAAAATTATAATCTAATCTGATCGGCCTCTAGTTTGTTCCAGCACGGTTGGGGCGATGAGTGTGACTTGTGAAAACTGATGGAGTTCAATTCAGACTCTCGGTTTGAGCTCGACACTCAAATTCACATTAAGCAAGTTAGTTTAGTTTAAAAATGAAGAACTTAGGTTGGGGGTCCAAAATTAGAAATACTAATCCGATTGCCTCGATTTTTCCAGCACGGCCAAGGCGATGATTGTGACCTTGGAAACTGACGGAGTTCAATTCGGACTCCCGGTTTGCGCTCGGCGCTCAAATTCACCTAAGAAAGTTAGTTTAGTTTTATTTTGTTTAAAAAGGAAGAACTTAGTTAGATTTGGGGATGCCAAAATTAGAAATACTAATTCGATCGGCCTCCAGTTTGTTCCAGCAGGGTCGGGGCGATGAGTGTAACTTGTGGAAACTGACGGAGTTCAATTCGGACTCCCAGTTTGAGCTCGATGCTCGAATTCACATTAAGCTAATTAATTTAGTTTAAAAGTGAGTGAACAAAATCTAAAAATTTAAAATAATTTATTTCTTATAGTAGTATTAATTTTAACTTATTATTGTATATATCTATTGTAGGTTCCTTCATCGAGTGGCGTCGGAGGAGATGAGGACGAGGATTCATGATTTTCTTTTCATTGTTATGAACATTTATATTGTTGACATTTGTCATAGTATAGTTTTTATTTTTATTATATGCACAGGTTTTTTTTGTATATATATATATATATATAATATATATATATATATATATATATTGAAAAAAAAATTAAAAAAGTAGAGACCGATTAGTGACCGAATTATTTCGGTCGCTATCAGTGACCGATACGATCAGTCCATATTTCGGTCACTAGAGTAGTGACCGAATTATTTCGGTCGCTATCATCGACCGTACAACAGTCACTATTTCGGTCACTATTTTAGTGACCGCAATAGTGACAGACCGCATCGGTCGCTGATAGCGACCGAAATAATTCGGTCACTATTTCGGTCACTATCAGCGACTGATTAGTGACCCAAAATTTTCGGTCACAGAATTGTGACCATAAACTTTTCACCGACAATTTTAGTCCCTATTCAGTCACTATTCGGTCACTGAATCATTTAATGACCGAATTGGGACCGAAGTTGTCGGTCTCTAAAACCGTTTTTTCTTGTAGTGATACTGCCCTCATGATGAAATTTTGCTTTTTAGATGCATCATAAGTGTTGACCTCCTCAGTCCATAATAATTTCAGTTCATCAATCAATGGTCTGAGATAGATGTCTATATTCTTTGTAGGACTTTTAGGATCAGGAATCAATAAAGACAGGAACAAATTCCTCACTTCATGCACATGCTCGGAGGAAGGTTGTATGATGTCACGAACACTGGCCAACTGGAGTAGGAAGCCACTGAACCTCCAAAAGGAATAAATCCGTCAGTGCATAACTAAGCCTCACATTACGTGACTCCCTTGAGAAGATATGATGGCATGGTTGAAATGAGTCTTTCGTACTTTCTTCTGCGTTCCATCTCATATGTCGAGCTGTCTTTGAGGATATATACATCCGCTGCAGTCTGAGTGTGAGGGGGAATACTACAATGACGCATAAGGTATATCATTTCCCTTATGTGAAGGCCATTTTCTTGGCGTCTTGAAGGTGCATCCATTCTGGTCATATCCTGTATAAGCATTGCGAAAGCTAAGCAACTTGTTGTCGGAGGCTGAGTCAATGAGTTGGTTAATATTGGGAAGCATGTAGCAATCCTTCGGGGTGGTTAAATTTGTTTATATCGATGAAATCGACACACGTTCGCCACTGGCCAGAAGCTTTAAGCAGCAACACCACATTGGAGAGCCAGGTGGGTAGAGGATCATTAAGAATAGACCAACCCTTTCCCCTTCGTAACCTTTTCTTTGATGATCTCTTGTTTTATCGGTGAATTCTTCCTTTTCATCTACTGGATTGGCTTGGCGGACGGGTCGAGATTAAGTCAATGTGTCACCACGTCTTCTAGGATTCCTGGAGATCAACAACGACCAAGTAAAGACATCCCATACTTGGAGAGGAATCTTTGTATTTCACTTGGTATTCGGGGGACAAGTCAACACTGATTTTAACCACCATGGTCGGATCATTTAACAAGGAAATGAGCAACAAATCTTCCCCTAGATGACTAGTTGCCTCTTTTTCTTTTAAAATCCCCTTCCCCTTAAGGTCAATTTTGGTCTTAACTGGCTCTGTAGAGATCAAGTAGCATTCTCTTGCTTCAACTTGTTCCTTTGTACTTCTCCCACCCCACTCTTGGTTGGAAACTTCATCTTTTAGTGATAAGTTGAAGGGATCACTTGATCTGGACAAGGATCCTTCGACTGAGTATGGCATTGTAGGCGATCAAATCCTTTATCACGATGAAGTCAGCCAAGAAGGTTACAGATTTTGGGGGAGTGCTCAAGATCATGGGAGGGTAATCATTCTATTGAGATAGGCCAGTGACATGCCCGGAAGCCACAGAGAGGAGTGCTCACTAGACATAGCTTGGTTGGATCCTCATCCATCTTGAGAAAGCAGTCATATGGCAAAGTGTTTGGCACACTTCCATTAGCCATATGTATTTTTTTTACAATATAGTGGCTAATTGCTGCAGATGTCATGAGAGCATCGTCATGGGGAGTCGGTACTCATTTTCCTATAAGAAGGGCAACTCCTAGTTCTCGAACTCATGGGTGTTGGTTTCTTAGTCTCTTGCTCAAGGTTGGTACATTGGGCATAGCGCTTCCCTCCTTTCGAGGTAGGGTCTCTCTGAGATGATTTTTATCTGGACTCCTCGCACCTATTGTCAATTTCTTTTGCAGGGTCTTGTGGGGGTGGGGTCTTCGATGGTGGCCTAGATGCCTTTATTAGATGAGCATCTTATTTCATCCTTAAGGTGTTGGCAGTCATCGATGCGATGGCCATGAACTTGATGATACTGACAGTACTTGTCATTGGTTCACCATTGCGGAGGAACTTCATTCAGTTGGGCCATTGGAAGGAGTATTTCCCATGGATCTTCTGGAAGATTTCATGGACTAGTGTGGTTAAAGGTGTTTATCATCATCATATCTCTTCAGGGGTTCCCTCCAAACCTGTAATAGTTTTTCTTCTTCTCCGACTAGTGGATAGGTTAGAGGGGCACTTATTAGCCTCCCCGCTCCTTCTTTCAGGTTCACAACGATACACCGAGGGAACCTCCTCACACTCTACATGGCGTCAACTAGGTTGATGAGGTTAGTGATGTTGGTTGGGGTCGGAGGACCAACAAGCCTGAAGCTCCCTATCCTTCGTACTGCTAGTAAGGGCATTGACTACCGAAGCAACCTCTAGGTAGGGGATGCAGAAAACATTACACTGGATTCAGCTCACATAGTCGCGCAACTTCTCTCATATAGCTTGCTTTAAGGAGAACAGTTTGGCGATTCTCTTTGGCCGTTCACTCCCTGTAAAGCTTTCATTGAACATCCTGCTAAGCTGTCAGAAGCTAGTGATGTGGTTAGGGGGGAGAGCCCGAAGCCATTTGGAGCACCTTGTGTTAGGGTGGCGATGGAGAGCAACACTTGATGGCATTAAGAGCCCCCTAGCTTGGAGTGTCATTTGAGCCTCAAAGTTGTTGAGGTGGTCTGCTAGTCCCCCCAAGCTATTGTGGGCTTTAGTATTGGAAGTTGGAGCCAGATAAGAAGGGGAGCATCTAGGATCTCTGAGTGATGGGAGATTCTCCTCCTCACCATCGGCCAGGTGGGTTCCTCAATTGCCTACACCTTAAGGAAGTGCTCCTACTCAGTGATCCGACATTCAAAACTGTCAGAGTTGCGCAACTAGTTCATCGTCAAAAGGAGAGGGGGTTGTAGGCCTATGCTCTCTATTAGAGGGGGGCCGCCACATATCCTCTATTCCTTGCTTCCTTCTGGGGGTAGTGTAGCAACCTTGATTTTTAAAACCCAATAAAATAAAATTGATTTTTAATAAATGAGGAAAATAGATTAATTGAATAAAAAGGGGAATAAATAGAATTAATGATTTAAATCAAAGCCATTAAGTTAAGTTAGGAATGGGTTGTGCTATTGGTCCAAGCCTAAAAGAATGGGCCCAAAAGTGAAGAGCCCAACATGGAATGAGAGGAAATTAAGTTAATTCGGAGTAAAAATAATAGAAAATGGAAAGGGGTTAAGATAAATACTAAATAACCTATATATATCCTAAAAAGGAGTCATATACTTACCCTAACCTCTAACCACGAAATTAGATCTGTTCCCAGCCTATTAGGAGGATAAATGAGAGAAAGTGAGGATAATTATAGAAACTCGGATTTTTAATAGGAGGAAGGAGTTTTAGATAGAAAGGACTCTAATTGGCAATCAAAACACCCTAAACTTGGCCCTAGCAACCCATAGACCATAGTTGGACCTCTGAGGAATGACGAGGAGGAGTTCTGGACGTGAGGAGCTTGGAGGAGAAGGATTGGAGCAAGGGATTTCATCCTATTTTCGTCATCAAAACCCTAGTTTTCTTACTCCGCAAAAAGGTAGGCAATCTCTCAAGCCAAATCCGTGTACAATTACCCTAGGAAGACTTCTGATCCTGAGCAAAAGCCTTCTAGTTTCGCTCCATTTCGATCTCCATGAGGGAGAATTAATTCTTTGAATCCTGCCAGTTCCATGTACCCAACCCTTTATGTTTACTCTTAACCTTGGGCAACATGATCCCATGCCATGAGAAAATTCTCATAAATACACATGTTAGCTTTCAAACGCCTCTAGTTTCTAAATTTCATCATGTATCCATCTTAATTAATCGTTGAACCTGACTGCGCCTGTTTAGGTCATTGACATGTAACTTGATCAAAGGATGACTAATCTGTCTATTTTCAAATTAATCGGGCATTTGATAGATCTATGTGTGATTTTATACTATGTAACTTAATCATGCTTTTTGATAGATCTATGTAACTTAATCATGCTTTTGGATCACCGTGCGATTTTATACTGAATTAGAATGACCCTATGTCGAGAAGGGTTCACCAGGGAAAATGGGTAAAAAGGCCGGACTCCCCTGTTATCGCGGCGGCGCGACCGCCGCGATACCAGAGGAATCGCGGCCGGCGGCTGCGACGCGTTGAGAATGCGGCGGCCTAAGCCGCCGCGATTCCTAGCTCGGGCCGGGCCGGTCGGTCTTCGGACCGCGACCGAGCCACCCGTCACGACTTGAATCGCAACGGGTAGGCCGACGAGATTCAAGGATTTCGGCCAGAAACTTTAATTAACCATATACCCCTGCTGTTTTGGCTATATAACCCCTATTTAGCCATGATAAACCCATGTTATAGTTAATTCGACTTGGTAAATAAATAAATAGCAATAATAATATAAATTTAATTATTTAAAGGACATTTGCATGATTTATCATCATCTCATGATTTTTTACACTTACACACAGACATTATTAATTTCATTTGACCCTGATAAATTATGTAATAATGTATTAGGTAAATTAGCGAAATAAATGACTAAATTACCCCTTTTATTAAATACATTGTCTTCATTTTATACACGCATTTTAAATACCGTTATCGTTTTCCCTCGGCTTCGAGCACTCGAGGCACGACGGACCATTTTTCTAACACACTTTCTCTTGACTTGGACCACCTCTCCATCGGGAATACTCTCGACTGGGCTGGGACTCCTTGTCAAGGCCTCCGTAAGTCTTCTTGGCTTTGGCGTACGTTTATTGCCGACGAGCTGGTTGTACCTAAAACCCGTTACACCTTAGGGATCAGTACGATCCATGGCTTAGTGTGTTCTTTCCTTATCTTTTGATCATGCCGGACCATCTAGCCTGTGTACACAGCATGGCTAGGGGCGGTGGTGACTTCTACCAGATTGTCGGCCTGCAGTGGGGTGCTGTGCAACCGTACTATCGATGTTTAACGTGATTTTACGATATACCCTATCTCATCTGCTCTCTATATCCTCTCATCTGTTCACGTTCTCTTACGCTCTCATCTATCGTCTAGAACTCTCTTATCTCTCTTGGTACTCTATTAGCCATTTTTGTGATTGTTTAAGATAAAGAAATGACTAATGCCAGCGCAATGGAGCCCGTCAGGTCCTGGGAGGAGCGCCTGAAAAGTGCTAGTGCCCATGGGAGTTAAAATGATCAAGGATGTGTTATGGCATGCATCCAGTGTCAGCATACTAGCAAGATTAATCTATGACAATTAAGTACTATCTATACCAGTACACTTGTTATCGTTACTAGAGCACGTTGTGCGAATTACATGATATATCGTACATGGCCATTCTATTATCATTCTCGTTGAACTATTTTCCTGTAACAGATGCTATTATCTCTCGTATTGTTGCGTGATCTATACGACTCTTCTCTCTAGTTACCTGCCATTAGACTTAATCATTTAAACTATGCTTGTGTGTCATGAGATATTAAGTCCTATGGGCGTTATTCGTCATCCTACATTTTAT
>JACBKR010004244.1:0-24872 GCA_014218235.1 Colocasia esculenta | reverse complement strand
CCGACAGGGCCGGCTGCATGGCGTGTTGAGCCTGGAGGCCTTGGCAGACCCTTACAAGCTGCTGCAGCTGATCCCGAAGTTCCGCTACCTCCTGGGCTGTTGCTGGGACGCCGGCAACGGGGCCATTATTGAGTGCTCCGGCGGGGGGAGCGTTGTCGTCGGCAGTGATGATCATTCTGTCCCCATGTAATTTAATTCAATTACATATTATTTTGGTGATTAACAAAACTATTATAAAGTTTACTAACATATTTTCATGAGAATTGAGTACAGGAAATAAAGCAAAGGAAAATAAGTCAAACAGGTAAGTATTATTCCTACTGTAGCAACATTATTTCAAAGCATAAAATTTCTCTAAGTCCCATCGATTTCCTTTATGCTACAACGATTTCAGTAGAATTATAACGATTTCCATAACGATTTCATAAGTGCCTTAACGATTTCTTCATAGACTGAAACATTGTTAAATTCAAAAGGAATCGTTCTCACAACGATTTGTTAAAAAGAGCGCATCATTTTGCCTGTCGTAACGATTCCTTTAGTCATCGTAACGATTTGCTATCGCAACGATTCCTTTAGTCATCATAACAATTTGCTCTCGTAACGATTCCTTTAGTCATCGTAACGATTTGCTCTCGTAACGATTCCTTTAGTTATCGTAACGATTTGCTATCGTAACGATTCCTTAGTGATCGTAACGATTTGCTCTCGTAATGATTCCTTTAGTCATCGTAACGATTTGCTATCGTAACGATTCCTTTAGTCATTGTAACGATTCCTTTAGTCATCGTAACGATTTGCTATCGTAACGATTCCTTTAGTCATCGTAACGATTTGCTATCATAACGATTTCTTTAGTCATCATAACGATTTGCACTCGTAACGATTTCTTTAGGTGATCACAATGATTGCTTTGTGCTTCGATTTCTTAAGAATGATTTCCTTAGTGATCACAACGATTTTCTCATATCTCATAACGATTTGATTATATCTCCTTGATCACAACGATTTGCTTGTAGGAATATAACGATTGTTATTAAGTTACAACGATTTGACTGTCAAATGCACAACGATTTCATAAGTCATAAATGCATCGATTTGATGTTATATTGACTTGATATATGACTTATCTTTGAAAGCGTTGAACAGTCAAGGTCTTCGCACATATCTTTCTGACATCTATGCATTTATGAAGACTGAACGTATCTCTGCATGCATGCAGACAATATCATCCAATATCGTGTGTATCCTGTATGCATCTTTTAGAACAGAAAATTGGCATTACTATTTCTATGAACATCTGCTCTAACGTTGACTGACAACAAGAGACAGCTTAGCTGTCTACTATTTAAAATTGAAAATGTGTGCAAGTCTCTGACAGCATTCCGTCATACAATGTTGGACCAAATAGAGCCAGAAGATCCTATCTCTTTGCGTGCTCAAATGAATAAAATACTGTTGACTGGAAGCTTCCAAGTGTCAAGCAATCTAACGTAAACAAATGCTTAGAGACAACAGACTTCTCAACGTTCGAATTTCAAATTATCATATATATAGATAAATGAAGCTCTAGAAGAAGTGAGGGATAGAGACAGAATATACAACGAAGACTTACTGATCCGCACTTGCTTACAAGAAATTTCCTTCAAGTCTTCTGCGAGTTTTCAGAAAAGAGCCAAGCCTCATTCCCATTAGATTAGCTCTTTGCTCTCTGCATTTCGTGTAGAATCTTGTGAGAGCTTGTTCGGTTCTGAGAGTGAGCATTGTCTGTAGATCTTTGCTCTCAGTCCCTTGTTTCAGATCTTGCCTTGTAAAAGTTTGATCTAGGGGCATCTCCTCTTTAATACATTTCCTGTGTTGTTCCCTTCAGTTGTGAAGGAAGACCTGGTGGGATCCAGGTGTGTTGTTCCCTTCAGTTGTGAAGGAAGACCTGTGGGATCCAGGGTGTGTTGTTCCCTTCAGTTGTGAAGGAAGACCTGGTGTGGTATCCATGGTGGTGTATTTCCTTCATGTGAAGGAAGACTAGCTGCGGCTGGGTGTAAGGGTCCTTAAGGGGGACAATACCCTTGGTAGTGAAATCCTGAGATATTGCTTAGGGACTGGACATAGGACTCCTAAGGAGAGGAGATCCGAACCAGGATATTCTTTGTGTTGTGTGATTGCTCCTGTATGATTACTGTTTATTCTAACTAACACTAACATCCATCGAAGTGTGTTTCTGTGTGAAGACTTTTTGTGACGGCCCTCATTATACCGGTACGGTTATACCAACCCACGTCGGTATAGCGAGAGTCCTCACAGTGGGACATTTACCAAACGATACGCACAGCTGAGATACACGCGAATATACAACAGAGTAGCGGAAGTAAAAGACCACTATCTTCATTTATTCATCATCCACATTAAACATACATGAAATTCGTAATTAATATAAAAGCTAAAAATTCACATAATTTAAATTGCTGAAATTTAAATACATAATGTCCACACTTATACATCCTTTTCATGATAACTCTAATACAATGTTCAAATTACATACTATGAAATGCACAAGTCACAAAGAAACTCCAAAGACTAATCTCCGCGCTCGGAGTCCGTCTCCACTGTCTCCTCCAACGGTGCCACGTCACCAACTACACCTGTAGGCCGAAGCAAGGAGTGAGTCTAAAGACTCAGCAAGCAACACTACTCATAACATACACGTATAAGTCATAGCGGTTTCTACGCGCACATTCACAAATTTCAACATAAGACATGCTAGTCATTTGAAAGTTTCAACCTGCCATGAAAGTTCTACAATTTAATACATGGATCATGCTTTCAGATTTCTAAGAATAGAACTTACCTATCACATGCTTTCTATTCAATTACTCATGGAATCTTGCTTTTAAAGAACCAAGACATGAGAGCCACTAACATGAACACTGTGCATATATGAAAGGAAAACACAACTAGCATGGGTTTTACATGTTCTTAAGTACATACATAGACATTTTCACATGCTTTAAGTTGCTGGTTCCACATGGTTTAATGGCTGTAAACCCACACATGAGAGCTACAATGTTGTTTAAAACATACCATGTGAACAACCAATCATGCCATTTTGTACCCGTGCTCATCAATTACTCCTAACATGGATTCTAGACATTTTTGCACATATAAACACGATGCTAACAACATGAAATTACTGATCTCACATGGTTTCAGATTTGTCTCACATGGATCTCAATGTCATATTCTCACATTTTTAGTTTCACATTTTCTTACACAAGTTTCCAATTCACATGGTTGCACTTTACACATACACATTCACTTTGCTCACTTACACATTAACACATGAACACATACACATTACACATTCACATTTTAGGTGCCGTGACACATAGTCCAAACCACCAAAGAAGGACATATACACATCACATTACACATAGACGCATCTAGGCATTCCAATGGCGACTCTTGGACTGCGCAGACGGGAGAACAAGTCTCCACCCTAACCAGTGGTACTTGTCCACCTCCAGGATTTCCCCCTAATGCCCTTAGGGTCACTTACACACTGAACTTTCTCAGGGGGACATTTCCCTGATACAGTTCCACTGCCCTCTACGGAAGCAGTGTCACATTGGCACAATTACACATTTACACATTTTACCGATTTTTCACATGGTTTTACACATATCACTTTTCATCTCATTCACTTTCTCACTCACATGCATATCTCTATTTTTCCTGACATGGCACTACAGATTTCAGGAGTTTAACACACAGTAAATGCACTAATCAGGTTGGGTTTAAACAATATCTAACCACATTACGATAACATACATAGATTATTACATTTCACATGGAAAATACATAACCCATATATACTGGTCCAAATGACCTGAAATTTTAACCACATGCTATTTTCGGGTTCAAGGTTATACGCTCAAATTTTCAGATTTTTCTGAGCTAAATAGAATTTACAGAAAATCAAACACCTATTTCGCATGCCATTCACAATTTAAGTTAACATGGAGTTTAACACATCATGCAATTTTGCCACTTACTGTTGAACAGAGACTACTGTTTATGCATGACCTGAGAATATGGAATCATCCTAAATCATACAACCACAGATCAATCACCACAAACCATTCTTACATGCCTTTTTATTTACCGAACCGATTCATTAGCAACTAATACAAGCAGGGACAAATTATCAAAATTGAGTATACGTATACTGATCTACTAATCTTCATGATCTGACAAAACTGAGGCATTCAGACTAGTCCTAATCATGAAACATGGATTGGCAAGATATCATCAAATCATGCTCACAAATTCATGGAATACAATTTTCTAACATCCACCACCACACATCACACTCATCCATACACCACATTTAACAGTATACATAGTGTATAGGGTTACCATATATCCTCATCACGGAAACCATACCGAAAATAGTTGTATAGGAAGGGCAGAACAGGTCACTGTTCTGTCAGAGGAACTTGGCGGCGGTCTCTGGCCGCTGACTCAGTGTCAGCGGCATGGTCGATGGACGCCAAGCATAATCTCAGCGTCCAGTGACCTTGCCGTCAATGCAGGTCTGTGCAGAAACACAGACCCGAGCTCTCAAGATTGGGTGAATGTGAGGGTCTAGGACTCGAGGGAAAATGTACAAAAATTGTAGAATCGACCTAGACACATACAGGGACATTATGGTTAGGTCACTTGCCTTTTAGAAAATGCTCCAAAGGACAAAGTGCTCAGAGAAGCCCTCCTTGGGCAGTCCCAAGAAGGTGCAGAACTCCCTCCTAGATCTTCTTCCTCCGGGCTCCTGGATGATCTCCACACCAAGGGGATGTCGGGGAGCCTCCTCCTTTGCTCCAGCTATCCTCTTGTCGTGGAAGATGGCCGGATCTAGCTCCAGGAAGTCAGATTCTGGGTGCAAAGAGTGGGGTTTTCTCAGTTTTTCTTCTAGGGTTTTCTTTCCTCTTCTCTCTTGCAAAGGTGAAGAGAGGGGTGGGAGAAGGCAGATCCGAGTTTAACATGTGGGAAGGACCTCTCTCCCACTCCCAGGGTGACAAGACAGCTCTCAGAGCCGTTGGGGACAACTCCCCAATGGGTGAGCTCCCTTGTTCCCGGAATTTCTGGCTTTTCAACGCATGCAGGCCAGAGAAATAGGCATCCATATCGTTAGACGCCAGGATTTGTGTTGGCGTCCATGTCTGGACGCTGACACCACCTCAACGGCTAGGGGTTGACGCCAAGATGGCCTTCGGCCAGAAGTCTAAAATATGCAGACAACCATGCATACCATGCATATATACATGCAATATGTATATGGTAGTGTATCCATACTATCACCATTCAATACATACATTATTTACTATAGTATAAACACATACACACGTAATTGTGCTAATTAATACGTACGTAAGTATGTATATACATACAGAAGCACAAATATACACACACACAATTACAAATAATGCGACGGAAATTCGAGGGCCTTACAACCCTCTCCCCCTAAAAGAAACTTCGTCCTCGAAGTTAGAACGACACTACTCAAACAAAGGGGATACTTTTTCTTCATCGCATCCTCAAGCTCCCAAGTAGCCTCCTTCACCGACGCAATACTGTTGTTCCGGAGATGCTGAACCTTCCGGTCAAGAATGGCTACCGTTGCTCGACATACGAAAGATCTGGCTGGATCCCACTGGCTCATGACTAATCACGTGAGACGGATCTCGGACATACTTCCTGAGCATAGATACGTGGAATACCGGTGAACGCTAGCCAAAGCTGGGGTAATGCTAGCTAATATGCCACGCTGCCCAAACGTCTGAGAACCTCATATGGGCCAATGAATCTAGGGCTTAGCTTGCTAGCCTCTGCCAAATCTGACAACACCTCGAGTAGGCGATATTCAAGAAGACATGATCGCCAACCTCGAACTCCAAATCCTTTCTCCTGTTGTCGGCATAACTCTCTCGCCTATCCTATGTCGCAACAAGCCTTTTCCTGATAAGCTGGATCTTATCCGAAGTTTCCTGAACTAACTCCGGTCCGATCAACTGCCTTTCACCAGTCTCCTCCCACATAAAGGAGATTTGCAGGGCCTACCGTACAACGCCTTGAATGGAGCCATACCAATACTACATGAAGCTGTTGTTGTATGCGAACTCCACAAGAGGTAAATGACACTCCCAATCATCCTCCAATCCAGAACACACGCTCTCAACATATCCTCGAGCGTCTGGATAGTCCTCTCGGACTGTCCATCGGTCTGGGGATGAAACGTCGAACTGAGCCTCAGCTCCGAACCTAAAGCATCCTGAAGACCCTTCCACAATCTCGAAGTAAATCTCGGATCTCGATCCGAAAATGATCGCTTCGGCACACCATGCAATCTAATGATCCGCTAATATACAATCTAGCTAAACTCTCTACTGACTGCTGCTATCTTCTTCATAGGCAAGATGAGCAGTCTTCAAGAATCTATCTACAACTACCCAATCGAGTCTTGCCCTTTCTAGATCGAGGCAAACTGTAAGACCCTCGAATTTCCGTCGTATTCTTCGTATTTATGTGTATGATTGTGCTTGTGTAATTATGTACGTATTTACGTAGGTATCAAAGTAGTATAATTACGTGTACATGTGTTTAGATTATACGTAAATAATGTATGTATTGCATAATGATAGCGTGGATATAATACCATGTACATATTGCATGTATAGGAGCTTGGTATGCATGGTTTTCTGCATAATTAGGGTTCTGGCCGAAGGCCTTATTGGCGTCAATCACCAGGCCGTCGAGGTGGTGTCAGCGTCCAGCCCTGGACGCCAACACTAGATCCAGCGTCCAGAGATCTGGACGCCAACTTCTCTGACCTGCATGCGCAGCAGAGCTGCTATCTTCTGAAGCAAGGCAAGGCAACCATTGGGGAGGTGTCCCCAACGGCTCTGAACATGTCTAATCGGTTTGGTGAGTGGGTGAAGGGCTCTTCTTAGGGTCCAACCCGAAATTGGCTCCTCCCACTCCTCCTTCACCTTGTGAGAAGAGGAAAAAAGAGAGAAAAAAAAACCCTAGAGAGCACTCTGTGAGAAAACTCAGAGTTTGGAGGCTTTAATCCGGCTTCCTGGAGCTTGATCCGGCCGACTTCCCCGACAAGGAGGTAGCTGATATGAAGGGCAAGGCCTCCCCGGTCTTGTTTTGCTGAGGAGATCATCCAGGAGCTCGGAGGAAGGCGTTTGTGGAGGTGCTTCTCTGCAACTTCTTGGGACTGCCCAAGGAGAGCTTCTCCAAGCCCTAGACCCTTTGGTGTGATTTTCTAAAAGGCAAGTAACCTGTCATTGATGTCCCCGTATGAGTCTAGGATGTTTCTACTATTTTTATGGAATTTATCTCGAGTCCTAGACCCTCCATTCACCCAAGTTTTGGAGCTCGGGTCTGTGTTTTCTGCACAGACCTGAGTAGACGGCAAGATCCCTGGACGCCCAGTTCCTCCTTGGCGTCCATCGACCATGCCGCCGACCTTTAGTCAGCGGCCAGAGACCGCCGTTTAGTTCTTCTGGGCAGAACAGTGAGCTGTTCTGTCCCACTTCTACATTTAATTTCGGTATGTTTATGCGATTAGGATATATGGTAATCCTATAAGCTATGTACATTATGTATTGGGGTTGTGGATGTGTGTGGGTTGTATGATGAATGTGGTTAATGGTGTTTTGTAAGCATGTGAGCATGACTTGTAGACCGTTTTTGCAAAGTCCATGATTCGTGATTTAGAATAATGTGAATGCCTTAATTTCGGTCTAATCATGATGAGTTGTGGGTCATGTGTGTATGTTCTGAAATTTAGGTAATCCATACATGCTTGTGGAATTGTGTATAAGTGTTGTTTCGGAAAAATGAAAACGTGTAAAAAATAGTTTTGTGGCAAATGATTATAAATGTATGAATTAGGACGATGTTGTATTCTAAATTCATGCACATGTTAGAATCTCTGTGCAAACAGTAAGTGGATAAATTGAGAATTGTGTTAGACCCACGTTAGCTTAAATTGTGAATAATATGCTAATTGGTGTTTGATTTCCTATAAATCCTATTTAGCTCAGAAAAATCTGAAAAATTGAGGGTATGATCATGATCCCGAAAACAGTCTATGGTTAAATTTTCAGACCATTTGGACCCGTAAACAGAGAGTTATGAGTTTTCATGTGAAATGTGAATAATTGTACATATGATCGCAATGTGAGTGGATTTTGTTTAAATCAGCATGATTTGAATGTTTACTGTGTGTTAAAGCCTGAAACCCTGTAGTACCATGTTAGTAAAAACAGAGGAGTTCATGTGAGTGAGGAAGTGAATGTGATAGAAAGTGTAAAGTGTGAATACCATGTGTAAAACGTTAATTGTGTAAAAGTGTAAATTGTGCCAATGTGATACTGCTTCCGAGAAGGCAGTGAACTGTATCAGGGAAAAGTCCCCCTGAGAAAGTTCATTGTGTTAAGTGACCCTAAGGGCATTAGGGGGAAATCCTGGAGGTGGACAAGTACCACTGGTTAGGGTGGAGACTTGTTCTCCCGGTCTGCGCAGTCCAAGAGTCACCATTGCATTGCCTAGATGGTGTCTATGTGTTATGTGATGTGAATGTGTCCTTCTTTGGTGGTTTGGACTATGTGTCACGGCACCTAAATTGTGTAAATATGTGTAAAGTGTAATGTGTAAAGTGTATGTGACCATGTGTAATGTGTAAGTGACATGTGGATGTATATGTGTAAAGTGTAACCATGTGAAAAGAGGAAATTGTGAAAAAAAAAGGGAATGTGAAATTCTAGATGTGTAAATGTGTAATGAAACCATGTGAGACTAAATCTGAAACCAAGTAAATCTGAAAATGCATGTTATTATTCTCATGTATGTATGCAAAAGTGCGTAGAATCCATGTTAGAGACAACTAATGAACATGTGTGCAAAATGGCATTATAGATTGTTATATGTGATGTTTTAAGAATGTTGTAGCTCTCATGTGTAGGGTTATAGCCATTGGAACATGAAAAAAAAAAATCAGCAACCTTAAGCTTGATAGAAAGTTATGCATGCACTTATGAATATGTGGAATACATGCTAATTATGTTCCCCGTCCATGTATGTAAGTTGTCCATGTTATAACTCTCGTGTGTGGTTCTTTAAAAAGGTAAAGTTCATGAGTGAATGGATTAGAGACCATGTGATAGGTAAATTTTAGTTTTGAAATCTGAAAGCATGCGTTATGTATAAATTGTAGAACCTTCATGATAGGTTGAAAACTTAAATGGACTAGCATGCTATGTGATTGCTAATTGTATGTGCTTGTAGAAACCACTAGGTCTTGTACGTGTATATCATGTATAGTGTTATTTGCTGAGTCTTTAAGACTCACTCTTGCTTCGGCGTACAGGTTTAGACGGTGACGAGACCTTCGTGGAGGAGACAGTGGAGACAGACTCCGAGCGCGGAGTCTAGCTTGTGGAGTCGTGCACCCCTTTTGTTGTAGTCTTCATAGTATGTACTTGGAACATTGTATTAGAGTTTATATGGAAGAAATGTATTATGTGGACATTTTGTATTTAAATTTTCAGCAGTTTAATTTATGAGAACTTTAGTTCCCTTTTTGCAATGTTGAAACTGCATGTATGTCTAATGTGGATGATGAATGAATGGAGATAGTTCTCTTTTGCTTCCGCTACTCTGTTACGTATATTCGCGTGTATCTCAGCTGTTTGTATCGTTGGGTAAATGTCCCACTGTGACTGGCAGCACTCGCTATATCGACGTGGGTCGGTATGACCGTACCGGTGTAACGAGGGCCGTCACAGAGATTGGTATCAGAGCGACCAGTTGAGATTGCACATGAATATAACTAAGTCATCATCCTCATTGCATGCTAAGTATGTCCACATGTGTAGAAAACATTAATAAGAAGTGCAAAATAGATAAGAAAATGGTTAGAAAACTTAGTAACCTAGCTCTAATGGTGGCTGAAATTTTATGACAGCCATGGCTTCCCGTGGACGACGTGGAGGTGCGCCAGCTCGCGACGACGAGCGGAGGCATGATGATCAGGCGGAGCAACAGGCCCCAGCACCGCGAGGCCCTGTGCTTCCCCCACCGCCGCCTGTGGATTATGGAGTGTTCATGCAAGGTCTGGTGCAGGCCATGCAGACCCAGGCACACACTCAGGCAGCACTTCAGGCCCAGCTGGAGGCCCAGGTAAATTAATAAAACAACTTAAGTAGTCTGCTATCTGAATTGTATGGTATTGTTTTTATTATATATTGTTATTGCTTATTGTAGCAGGCTCAGGCCCCGCTCAGGACCATGGTGGACCTCCCATCATGGAGCGATTCAAGAGGATGACCCCACCCTCTTTTAAGGGGGAGAGTGATCCGCTTTTGGCAGAAAGCTGGATGAGGGAGACCGAGAAAATCTTCCGAGCTATCAGGTGTCCTGACGAGGACAAGGTAACCTTGGCCACCTACATGCTACAGGTATGCTTTAGTTTGTGCTTGAATGTTGCTTGTTAAGTTAGATTTATTAGTCGGTGCTTATGAAGGTTATGTTGCAGGAGAGAGCCGATGTGTGGTGGGCTTCATTACTGCGTACGCGGTTTGAGGACGGCGCGATTGTTGTCGCTTGGGACGAGTTCGTGAGGCTCTTTCGGGCCAAGTTCGTCCCCGAGCACATCCAGGACAGGATGGAGCAGGAGTTCCTCACCTTGACTCAGGGCTCCATGACCGTACTTGAGTATGAGGCCAGGTTTGCAGAACTGTCTAAGTATGCACCCCATATTGTGGCTGATGAGCGCAGGAAGGCGAAGAAGTTCGTGATGGGTCTCAAACCATCACTGAGGACGAGGCTCGTGGCGTTCGACCACCGCACGCTAGACGAGGCTCTCAGCGCAGCTTGCAGACAGGAAGGCGAAATGGAGCAATACTTGGAGGAGAAGAAGGCATCGCAGAAGAGGCCGGCAGCAGCTTTCCAGAGGCAAGACAAGAGGAAGACGGTGTACCAGACACCGCAGAAATCATCATCAACCAGCAGCTATCAGGTACCTTCTGTACGTTCCTCTGGTGTCAAGAAGGAGTGCCCTCATTGCGGAAGGGCACATGGTGGTACGGAATGCTGGATGATAGCGGGCAAATGCCTAAAGTGTGGGAGCAGCGACCATAAGATCAAGGATTGCCCAAGGCTTCAGCAGGGAGTTCAGCGTGGAGCGCCAGCACCAGCAGTAGCGGCAGCCGCGCCAGCTACAGGACGACCAGGAAGGCCTCGAGCCCCGGCTCGAGTGTTTGCGTTAGCTCGTGAGGACGCCGAGCAGGCGGAGCATGTCACCGAAGGTACAGTTCTACTTTTCGGTGTGCACGCTCGGGTTTTGTTTGATACGGGTGCTACTCACTCGTTCATTTCCGAGCGGTTCGCTAGGCAGTTAGCCCTAGAGTCAGGCATAGAGTCTGAGGAGTTAGAGGTTCCCTTGTCTGTGCACACCCCTGCGGGTACGGTATCGACTAGGAAGTGTATTCCGTCGTTACCTGTGTGCATTGAGGATAGATTCCTAGATGGGTGTTTCTTCTTGCTAAAGATGAAGGACTATGATTGTATCTTTGGTCTGGATTGGCTAGAGGAGCACTATGCGTTAGTGGATTGTCGTAGAAAGAAGATTGTTTTCCGCATTCCTGGTGAGGATGAGTTCTCTCATCCCTTGCCAAAGAACCTAGCGGGGAAGTTAGTTATCTCTGCCATGAAGGCGATGCGCATGGTAAACAAGGGATGTGACGCATTTCTTGCCAGCGTTATGCTAGTACCCGATGCTAGTTCGTCACTGACTCTTGCAGAGATCGATGTGGTGCAGGACTTTCCAGATGTCTTTCCCGATGACTTGTCTGGATTGCCACCGATAGGGAGATAGAGTTCACTATAGAGTTGCTTCCAGGCACCTCTCCTATCTCGAAGGCCCCGTATCGGATGGCCCCTGCAGAATTAGCCGAGTTGAGGAAGCAATTGCAAGAATTGCTTGATAAGGGATTTATTCGCCCTAGCGTTTCCCCTTGGGGCGCGCCTGTATTGTTCGTCAAGAAGAAAGACGGGTCACTTCGGTTGTGCATTGATTATAGAAAGTAAACCAGGTGACTGTGAAGAACAGGTATCCCTTACCTCGGATTGATGATCTGTTTGACCAGTTGCGAGAGGCATCAGTCTTTTCCAAGATTGACTTGCGATCTGGGTATCATCAGCTTCGGATTAGGAGTGAGGATGTGTCCAAGACGGCATTTAGAACCCGTTATGGACATTATGAGTTTCTGGTTCTTCCTTTCGGATTGACCAACGCCCCTGCAGCGTTCATGGATCTCATGAACCGGGTGTTTAGTCCGTATTTAGATAGCTTTGTTGTTGTGTTTATTGATGACGTGTTGGTCTATTCTCCGGATGAGGCCACCATCGTCAGCATTTGAGGTTAGTCTTAGAGGTTCTCCGTGAGCACAAGCTGTATGCGAAGTTCAGCAAGTGCGAGTTCTGGTTGCGCGAGGTTCATTTCCTCGGGCATGTTATCTCCGGCGCTGGTGTAGCTGTTGATCCAGCGAAGGTCCAGGCAGTTATGGATTGGGATGTTCCCAGGACCCTTCGGAGATTCGTAGTTTCCTTGGGTTAGCTGGTTATTATCGGCGATTCATTGAGGGTTTCTCATCCATCGCCGCCCCTTGACAAAGCTGACTCGGAAAGGTGAGAAGTTCGTGTGGTCTGAGGCGTGTGAGCGTAGCTTTCAGCTATTGAAGGCTAAGCTTACCTCTGCTCCGGTATTGGTATTGCCTAGTGGTCTAGAGGGCTTTGCCATTTATACGGATGCATCTCGGATTGGGTTAGGCTGTGTGCTCATGCAGCAAGAGAGGGTAGTAGCTATGCTTCTCGTCAGTTGAAGGAGCATGAGAGGAACTATCCGACTCATGATTTGGAGTTAGCAGCCGTGGTTCATGCACTAAAGATCTGGAGGCACTATCTTTATGGTGTCAGATTTGAGGTGTTTACCGACCACAAGAGCTTGAGGTATCTTTTCTCCCAAAAGGAATTAAACCTGAGGCAGAGAAGATGGATTGAGTTCTTGAAGGACTATGACTTCGACCTTCAGTATCACCCTGGAAAGGCGAACGTCGTGGCGGATGCTCTTAGTAGGAAGAGGTCTTCGCTCCAGCAGGATTGGAAGATGTTGGAGGATGCGGCGTGCTCTATGACCGAGTTAGAGCCATCGTTGTGTCAGGCTTTTGTAGCTCAGCTATCCCTTAGATCCTCAGTCTTGGATGAGGTGATTGAGCAGCAGAAAGCCGATCCTAGATTGTTAGAGTTAGTGGGCAAGGCGGGCTTTGCTCGTGATGAGGACGGTGTGATTAGATTTCAGCATCGTGTTTGTGTCCCCGATGTAGTAGATGTCCGTGAGCATGTGTTAGCGGAGGCCCATAGATCGCGATTTTCTATTCATCCGGGTAACACTAAGATGTATCAGGATTTGAAGAGATCATTCTGGTGGTCCGGCATGAAGAAGGATGTTGCGGATTATGTGTCTAGATGTCTAGTATGTCAGCAGGTGAAAGCCGAGCGGCAGCGACCATCCGGCCTTATGCAGAGGTTGGATATCCCCGTATGGAAGTGGGAAGCTGTCACTATGGATTTCGTTTCGGGTTTGCCTCGATCTAGAAGGGGCAACGACTCGATTTGGGT
Organism: Colocasia esculenta; assembly: GCA_014218235.1. Taxonomy (NCBI): domain Eukaryota; kingdom Viridiplantae; phylum Streptophyta; class Magnoliopsida; order Alismatales; family Araceae; genus Colocasia; species Colocasia esculenta. The sequence continues at coordinate 11,132 of JACBKR010004244.1, read as the reverse complement.
AGTTGTAGATAGATTCTCGAAGACTGCTCATTTCTTGCCTATGAAGAAGAAGCAGTCAGTAGAGAGCTTAGCTAGATTGTATGTTAGTGGTATCGTTAGTTGCATGGTGTGCCGAAGTCGATCATTTCGGATCGAGATCCGAGATTTACTTCGAGGTTGTGGAAGGGTCTTCAGGATGCGTTAGGTTCGGAGCTTAAGCTCAGTTCGGCGTTTCATCCCCAGACCGATGGACAGTCCGAGAGGACTATCCAGACGCTCGAGGATATGTTGAGAGCGTGTGTTCTGGATTGGAAGGATGATTGGGAGCGTCATTTACCTCTTGTGGAGTTCGCATACAACAACAGCTTTCACGCTAGTATTGGAATGGCTCCATTCGAGGCGTTGTATGGTAGGCCCTGCAGATCTCCTTTATGTTGGGAGGAGACTGGTGATAGGCAGTTGATCGGACCGGAGTTGGTTCAGGAAACTTCGGATAAGATTCAGCTGATCAGGAAAAGGCTTGTTGCGGCACAGGATAGGCAGAAGAGTTATGCCGACAACAGGAGAAAGGATTTGGAGTTCGAGGTTGGCGATCATGTCTTCTTGAAGATATCGCCTACTCGTGGAGTTGTCAGATTTGGCAGGCATAGCAAGCTAAGCCCTAGGTTCATTGGCCCATATGAGATTCTCCGACGTTTGGGCAACGTGGCGTACGAGCTAGCTTTACCCCCAGCTTTGGCTAGCGTTCACCCGGTATTCCACGTATCTATGCTCAGGAGTATGTCCGAGATCCGTCTCATGTGATTAGTCATGAGCCAGTGGAGATCCAGCCAGATCTTTCGTATGTCGAGCAACCAGTAGCCATTCTTGACCGGAAGGTGCAGCATCTCCGGAACAAGAGTATTGCGTCGGTGAAAGTTCTATGGCGGAACTTTTCACGTGAGGAGGCTACATGGGAGCTTGAGGATGCGATGAAGAAGAAGTATCCCCTTTTGTTTGAGTAGTGTCGTTCTAACTTCGAGGACGAAGTTTTCTTTAAGGGGGAGAGGGTGTAAGACCCTCGAATTTCGTCGTATTCTTCGTATTTATGTGTATGATTGTGCTTGTGTAATTATGTACGTATTTACGTAGGTATCAAAGTAGTATAATTACGTGTACATGTGTTTAGATTATACGTAAATAATGTATGTATTGTAATGATAGTGTGGATATAATACCATGTACATTGCATGTATAGGAGCTTGGTATGCATGGTTTTCTGCATAATTAGGGTTCTGGCCGAAGGCCTTATTGGCGTCAATCCCAGGCCGTCGAGGTGGTGTCAGCGTCCAGCCCTGGACGCCAACACTAGATCCAGCGTCCAGAGATCTGGACGCCAACTTCTCTGACCTGCATGCGCAGCAGAGCTGCTATCTTCTGAAGCAAGGCAAGGCAACCATTGGGGAGGTGTCCCCCGGCTCTGAACATGTCTAATCGGTTTGGTGAGTGGGTGAAGGGCTCTTCTTAGGGTCCAACCCGAAATTGGCTCCTCCCACTCCTCCCTTCACCTTGTGAGAAGAGGAAAAGAAGAGAGAAAAAACCCTAGAGAGCACTCTGTGAGAAAACTCAGAGTTTGGAGGCTTTAATCCGGCTTCCTGGAGCTTGATCCGGCCGACTTCCCCGACAAGGAGGTAGCTGATATGAAGGGCAAGGCCTCCCCGGTCTTGTTTTGCTGAGGAGATCATCCAGGAGCTCGGAGGAAGGCGTTTGTGGAGGTGCTTCTGCAACTTCTTGGGACTGCCCAAGGAGAGCTTCTCCAAGCCCTAGACCCTTTGGTGTGATTTTCTAAAAGGCAAGTAACCTGTCATTGATGTCCCCGTATGAGTCTAGGATGTTTCTACTATTTTTATGGAATTTATCTCGAGTCCTAGACCCTCCATTTCACCCAAGTTTTGGAGCTCGGGTCTGTGTTTTCTGCACAGACCTGAGTAGACGGCAAGATCCCTGGACGCCCAGTTCCTCCTTGGCGTCCATCGACCATGCCGCCGACCTTTAGTCAGCGGCCAGAGACCGCCGTTTAGTTCTTCTGGGCAGAACAGTGAGCTGTTCTGTCCCACTTCTACATTTAATTTCGGTATGTTTATGCGATTAGGATATATGGTAATCCTATAAGCTATGTACATTATGTATTGTGGTTGTGGATGTGTGTGGGTTGTATGATGAATGTGGTTAATGGTGTTTTGTAAGCATGTGAGCATGACTTGTAGACCGTTTTTGCAAAGTCCATGATTCGTGATTTAGAATAATGTGAATGCCTTAATTTCGGTCTAATCATGATGAGTTGTGGGTCATGTGTGTATGTTCTGAAATTTAGGTAATCCATACATGCTTGTGGAATTGTGTATAAGTGTTGTTTCGGAAAAATGAAAACGTGTAAAAATAGTTTTGTGGCAAATGATTATAAATGTATGAATTAGGACGATGTTGTATTCTAAATTCATGCACATGTTAGGAATCTCTGTGCAAAACAGTAAGTGGATAAATTGAGAATTGTGTTAGACCCACGTTAGCTTAAATTGTGAATAATATGCTAATTGGTGTTTGATTCCTATAAATCCTATTTAGCTCAGAAAAATCTGAAAAATTGAGGGTATGATCATGATCCCGAAAACAGCCTGTGGTTAAATTTTCAGACCATTTGGACCCGTAAACAGAGAGTTATGAGTTTTCATGTGAAATGTGAATAATTGTACATATGATCGCAATGTGAGTGGATTTTGTTTAAATCAGCATGATTTGAATGTTTACTGTGTGTTAAAGCCTGAAACCTGTAGTACCATGTTAGTAAAAACAGAGGAGTTCATGTGAGTGAGGAAGTGAATGTGATAGAAAGTGTAAAGTGTGAATACCATGTGTAAAACGTTAATTGTGTAAAAGTGTATTGTGCCAATGTGATACTGCTTCCGAGAAGGCAGTGGAACTGTATCAGGGAAAAGTCCCCCTGAGAAAGTTCATTGTGTTAAGTGACCCTAAGGGCATTAGGGGGAAATCCTGGAGGTGGACAAGTACCACTGGTTAGGGTGGAGACTTGTTCTCCCGGTCTGCGCAGTCCAAGAGTCACCATTGCATTGCCTAGATGGTGTCTATGTGTTATGTGATGTGAATGTGTCCTTCTTTGGTGGTTTGGACTATGTGTCACGGCACCTAAATTGTGTAAATATGTGTAAAGTGTAATGTGTAAAGTGTATGTGACCATGTGTAATGTGTAAGTGACATGTGGATGTATATGTGTAAAGTGTAACCATGTGAAAAGAGGAAATTGTGAAAAAAAAAAGGAATGTGAAATTCTAGATGTGTAAATGTGTAATGAACCATGTGAGACTAAATCTGAAACCAAGTAAATTCTGAAAATGCATGTTATTATTCTCATGTTATGTATGCAAAAGTGCTAGAATCCATGTTAGAGACACTAATGAACATGTGTGCAAAATGGCATTATAGATTGTTATATGTGATGTTTTAAGAAATGTTGTAGCTCTCATGTGTAGGTTATAGCCATGGAACATGAAAAAAAAAAAAATCAGCAACCTTAAGCTTGATAGAAAGTTATGCATGCACTTATGAATATGTGGAATACATGCTAATTATGTTCCCCGTCCATGTATGTAAGTTGTCCATGTTAATAACTCTCTGGTGTGGTTCTTTAAAAAGGTTAAGTTCATGAGTGAATGGATTAGAGACCATGTGATAGGTAATTTTAGTTTTGAAATCTGAAAGCATGCGTTATGTATAAAATTGTAGAACCTTCATGATAGGTTGAAAACTTAAATGGACTAGCATGCTATGTGATTGCTAATTGTATGTGCTTGTAGAAACCACTAGGTCTTGTACGTGTATATCATGTATAGTGTTATTTGCTGAGTCTTTAAGACTCACTCTTGCTTCGGCGTACAGGTTTAGACGGTGACGAGACCTTCGTGGAGGAGACAGTGGAGACAGACTCCGAGCGCGGAGTCTAGCTTGTGGAGTCGTGCACCCCTTTTGTTGTAGTCTTCATAGTATGTACTTGGAACATTGTATTAGAGTTTATATGGAAAGAAATGTATTATGTGGACATTTTGTATTTAAATTTTCAGCAGTTTATTTATGAGAACTTTAGTTCCCTTTTTGCAAATGTTGAACTGCATGTATGTCTAATGTGGATGATGAATGAATGGAGATAGTTCTCTTTTGCTTCCGCTACTCTGTTACGTATATTCGCGTGTATCTCGCTGTTTGTATCGTTGGGTAAATGTCCCACTGTGACCGGCAGCACTCGCTATATCGACGTGGGTCGGTATGACCGTACCGGTAACGAGGGCCGTCACACAAAAAACCCGAAACTAAATCCATAGTGTGACTCTTCCCACTTCCATACGGGATTCCACCTCTGCATAAGGCCGAATGGTCGCTGCTGCCGCTCGGCTTTCACTTTCTGACATCTAGACATCTAGACACATAATCTGCACAATCCTTCTTCATGCTGGACCACCAAAATGATTCTTTCAAATCCTGATACATCTTAGTGTTACCCGGCTGAATAGAGATCGCGATCTATAGCCTCCGCTAACACATGCTCACGGACATCTACCAATCAGACACAACACGGTGCTGAAATCTATCACACCGTCCTCATCACGGAGCAATGCCCGCCTTACCCACTAACTCTAACAATCTAGGGTCGGCTTTCTGCTGCTCAATCACCTCATCCAAGACTGAGGATCTAAGGGATAGCTGAGCTACAAAAGCCTGACACAGCGATGGCTTCTAACTCGGTCATAGAGCACGCTGCATCCTCCAACATCTTCCAATCCGCTGGAGCGAAGACCTCTTCTACTAGAGCATCCGCTACGATGTTCGCCTTTCCCAGGGTGATACTGAAGGTCGAAGTCATAGTCCTTCAAGAACTCAATCCATCTCTCTGCCTCAGGTTTAATTCCTTTTGGGAGAAAGATACTTCAAGCTCTTGTGGTCGGTAAACACCTCAAATCTGACACCATAAAGATAGTGCCTCCAGATCTTTAGTGCATGAACCACAGCTGCGAGCTCCAAATCATGAGTCGGATAGTTCCTCTCATGCTCCTTCAACTGACGAGAAGCATAAGCCACTACCCTCTCTCGCTGCATGAGTACACAGCCTAAACCAATCTGAGACGCATCCGTATAAATGGCAAAACCTTCTGGACCACTAGGCAATACCAATACTGGAGCAGAAGTAAGCTTAGCCTTCAATAGCTGAAAGCTACGCTCACATGCCTCAGACCATACGAACTTCTCACCCTTCCTGGTCAGCTTTGTCAAAGGGGCGGCGATGGATGAGAAACCCTCAATGAATCGCCGATAATAACCAGCTAACCCAATGAAACTACGAATCTCCGAAGAAGTCTGGGGAATCTCCAATCCATAACTGCCTGGACCTTTGCTGGATCAACAGCTACACCAGCGCCGGAGATCACATGCCCGAGAAAGTGAACCTCATGCGCAACCAGAACTCGCACTTGCTGAATTTCGCATACAGCTTGTGCTCACGGAGAACCTCTAAGACTAACCTCAAATGCTGACGGTGCGTGCCTCATCCGGAGATAGACCACACGTCATCAAAACACAACAACAAAGCTATCTAAATACGGACTAAACACCCGGTTCATGAGATCCATGAACGCTGCAGGGGCGTTGGTCAATCCGAAAGGAAGGACCAAGAACTCATAATGTCCATAACAGGATCTAAATGCCGTCTTGGACATCCTCACTCCTAATCCGCATCAATGCTGATAACCAGATCGCAAGTCAATCTTGGAAAAGACTGATGCATCCTGCAACTGGTCAAACAGATCATCAATGCGAGGTAAGGGATACCTGTTCTTCACAGTCACTTGGTTCAACTTCCTATAGTCAATCACAACCTAAGTGACCCGTCTTTCTTCTTGACGAACAATACAGGTGCGCCCCAAGGGAAACACTAGGGCGAATGAATCCCTTATCAAGCAATTCTTGCAATTGCTCCTCAGCTCTGCTAACTCTGCAGGGGCCATCCGATGGGGCCTTCGAGATAGGAGAGGTGCCTGGAAGCAACTCTATAGTGAACTCTATCTCCCTATCCGGTGGCAATCCAGACAAGTCATCGGGAAAGACATCTGGAAATCCTGCACACATCGATCTCTGTAAGAGTCAGTGACGAACCACATCATCGGGTACTAGCATAACGCTGGCAAGAAATGCGTCACAACCCTTGTTCACCATGCGCATCGCCTTCATGGCAGAGATAACTAACTTTCCCGCTAAGTTCTTTGGCAAGGGATGAGAGAACTCGTCCTCACCAGGAATGCGGAAAACAATCCTCTTCCGACGACAATCCACTAATGCATAGTGCTCCTCTAGCCAATCCAGACCAAGAATAGCATCATAGTCCTTCATCTTTAGCAGAAGAAACACCTATCTAGGATTCTATCCTTAATGCACACAGGTAACGACGGAATGCACTTCCTAGTCGATCCGTACCCGCAGGGGTGTGCACAGACAAGGGACCTCTAACTCCTCAGACTCTATGCCTGACTCTAGGGCTAACTGCCTAGCGAACCGCTCGGAAATGAACGAGTGAGTAGCACCCGTATCAACAAAACCCGAGCGTGCACACCTAAAGCAAAACCGTACCTTCGGTGACATGCTCCGCCTGCTCGGCATCCTCGCGAGCTAAAGCAAACACTCGAGCTGGGGCTCGAGGCCTTCCTGGTCTTCCTTAGCTGGCGCGGCTGCCGCTACTGCTGGGCTGGCGCTCCACGCTGAGCTCCTTGCTGAAGTCTTGGGCAGTCTTTGATCTTGTGGTCGCTGCTCCCACTTCAAGCATCTACCCGCTACCAACCAACACTCGGAACCACCATGTGTCTTCCCGCAATGGGGACACTCTCTTCTTCACACCAGGGAAACGTACAGAAGGTACCTGAGGGTTGACTGCCACTGGTTTCTGCGGTGTCTGGTACACCGTTTTCTTCTTATCCTGCCGCTGGAATGTCGCTGCCGGCCTCTTCTGCGCGAGCCTTCTTCTCCTCCAGATATTGCTCCATTTCTCCCTCCTGCCTGAGGTAGCACTGAGGGCCTCGTCTAGCGTGCGGTGGTCAAACGCCACGAGTCTCGTCCGCAGTGATGGCTTGAGTCCCTCACGAACACTGAATCTTCTTCGTCTTCCTGCTCATCCTCTACGATATGCGGTGCATACTTAGAAAGTTCAGAAAACCTTGCCTCGTATTCCAGCACGGTCATGGAGCCTTGCGTCAGGGAGAGAAATTCCTGCTCCATTTTGTCCTGATATGCTCTGGGACGAACTGGCTCGGAAGAGTCTCACGAACGCGTCCCACGTCACGTCTACTGCTCCGTCCTCAAAGCGTGTACGTAGTAGGGAGGACCCCATACATCCGCTCTCTCCTGCAATACACCTTCATAAGCACCAACTAACAAATTCTAACTTAGCAGAACACATCAACATATAAATTAAAAGTCTACCTGTAGCATGTAGGTGGCTAATGTCACCTTATCCTCATCAGGGCACCTGATGGCTCGGAAGATTTTCTCTGTCTCCCTTAACCAGCTTTCTGCCATTAATGGATCCTCTCCCCCTTAAAAGAGGGTGGGGTCATCCTCTTGAATCGCTCCATGATGGACGGTCCACCATGGTCCTGAGCTGGGCCTGAGCCTGCTACATTAACAATAAACAATATACGATAAACACAATATCATGCAATTTAAATGCAAACTACTAGTTGTTTCATTATTCTACCTGGCCTCCAACTGTGCTTGGAGTGCTGCCTGGGTATGAGCCGCGTCTGCATGGCTTGCACCAGACCTTGCATGAATACTCCGTAGTCCATAGGCGGCGGTGGGGGAGTACAGGGCCTCGCGGTGCCGGGGCCTGTTGCTCCGCTGCTCATCACGTCGCGGCTCGTCTTCACGGGCCGACGCTCCACCACGCCTACCTCTCGAAGCCATGGCTGTAATAAATTTCAGCCACCATTAGGCTAGGTTGCTAAGTTTTCTAACCATTTTCTATCTATCTTTCACTTCTTATTAGTGTTTTCTGCACATGTGGACATACTTAGCATGCAATGGGGATGATGACTTAGGCATATTCATGTGCAATCTCAACCGGTCGCTCTGATACCAATCTCTGTGACGGCCCTCATTATACCGGTACGGATTATACCAACCCCACATCGGTATAGCGAGAGTCCTCACAGTGGGACATTTACCCAAACGATACGCACAGTGAGATACCCGCGAATATACAACAGAGTAGCGGAAGTAAAAGACCACTGTCTTCATTTATTCATCATCCACATTAAACATACATGAAATTCGTAATTAACATAAAGCTAAAATTCACATAATTTAATTGCTGAAATTAAATACATAATGTCCACACTTATACATCCTTTTCATGATAACTCTAATACAATGTTCAAATTACATACTATGAAATGCACAAGTCACAAAGAAACTCCAAAGACTAATCTCCGCGCTCGGAGTCCGTCTCCACTGTCTCCTCCAACGGTGCCACGTCACCAACTACAACCTGTACGCCGAAGCAAGGAGTGAGTCTAAAGACTCAGCAAGCAACACTACTCATAACATACACGTATAAGTCATAGCGGTTTCTACGCGCACATTCACAAATTTCAACATAAGACATGTTAGTCATTTGAAAGTTTCAACCTATCATGAAAGTTCTACAATTTAATACATGGATCATGCTTTCAGATTTCTAAGAATAGAACTTACCTATCACATGCTTCTATTCAATTTACTCATGGAATCTGCTTTTAAAGAACCAAGACATGAGAGCCACTAACATGAACACTGTGCATATATGAAAGGAAAACACAACTAGCATGGGTTTTACATGTTCTTAAGTACATACATAGACATTTTCACATGCTTTAAGTTGCTGGTTCCACATGGTTTAATGGCTGTAAACCCCACATGAGAGCTACAATGTTGTTTAAAACAACATGTGAACAACCAATCATGCCATTTTGTACCCGTGCTCATCAATTACTCCTAACATGGATTCTAGACATTTTTGCACATATAAACAACGATGCTAACAACATGAAATTACTGATTCACATGGTTTCAGATTTGTCTCACATGGATTCATGTCAAATATTCTCACATTTTTAGTTTCACATTTTCTTACACAAGTTTCCAATTCACATGGTTGCACTTTACACATACACATTTCACTTTGCTTACTTACACATTAACACATGAACACACACACATTACCATTACACATTCACATTTAGGTGCCGTGACACATAGTCCAAACCACCAAAGAAGGACTATCACATCACATTACACATAGACGCCATCTAGGCATTCCAATGGCGACTCTTGGACTGCGCAGACCGGGAGAACAAGTCTCCACCCTAACCAGTGGTACTTGTCCACCTCCAGGATTTCCCCCTAATGCCCTTAGGGTCACTTACACACTGAACTTTCTCAGGGGGACTTTTCCCTGATACAGCTCAACTGCCCTCTACGGAAGCAGTGTCACATTGGCACAATTACACATTTACACATTTTTACCGATTTTTCACATGGTTTTACACATATCACTTTTCATCTCATTCACTTTCTCACTCACATGCATATCTCTATTTTTCCTGACATAGCACTACAGATTAAGAGTTTAACACATAGTAAATGCACTAATCAGTTGGGTTTAAACAATATCTAACCACATTACGATACATACATAGATTATTACATTTCACATGGAAAATACATAAGTCCATATATACTGGTTCCAAATGACCTGAAATTTTACACATTGCTATTTTCGGGTCAAGGTCATACGCTCAGTTTTTCAGATTTTTCTGAGCTAATAGAATTTACAGAAAATCAACACCTATTTCGCATGCCATTCACAATTTAAGTTAATGGAGTTTAACACATCATGCATTTTTGCCACTTACTGTTTGAACAGAGACTACTGTTATATGCATGACCTGAGAATATGGAATCATCCTAAATCATACAACCACAGATCAATCACCACAACCTTCTTACATGCCTTTTTATTTACGAACGAATTCATTAGCAACTAATAAAAGCATGGACAAATTATCAAAAATTGAGTATACATATACTGATCCACTAATCTTCATGATCTGACAAAACTGAGGCATTCAGACTAGTCCTAATCATGAAACATGGATTGGCAAGATTATCACAAATCATGCTCACAATTCATGGAATACAATTTTCTACATCCACCACCACACATCACACTCATCCACCACCACATTTAACAATATATATAGTGTATAGGGTTACCATATATCCTCATCAGGAAAACCATACCGAAAAATAGTTGTATAGGAAGGGCAGAACAGGTCACTGTTCTGTCCAGAGGAACTTGGCGGCGTCTCTGGCCGCTGACTCAGTGTCAGTGGCATGGTCGATGGACGCCAAGCATAATCTCAGCGTCCAGTGACCTTGCCGTCGATGCAGGTCTGTGCAGAAACACTGACCCGAGCTCTCAAGATTGGTGAATGTGAGGGTCTAGGACTCGAGGTAAAATGTACAAAAAAATGTAGTCGAATCGACCTAGACATACGGGGACATTATGGTTAGGTCACTTGCCTTTTAGAAAAATGCTCCAAAGGATCAAAGTGCTCGGAGAAGCCCTCCTTGGGCAGTCCCAAGAAGGTGCAGAACTCCCTCCTAGATCTTCTTCCTCCGGGCTCCTGGATGATCTCCACACCAAGGGGATGTCGGGGAAGCCTCCTCCTTTGCTCCAGCTATCCTTTGTGTGGAAGATGGCCGGATCTAGCTCCAGGAAGTTGGATTCTTGGGTGCAAAGAGTGGGTTTTCTCAGTTTTCTCTAGGGTTTTCTTTCTCTCTTTTCTCCTCTTGCAAAGGTGAAGAGAGGGGTGGGAAGAAGGCAGATCCGGTTTAACATGTGGGGAAACCTCTCTCCACTCCTAGGGTGACAAGATAGCTCTCAGAGCCGTTGGGGACAGCTCCCCAATGGGTGAGCTCCCTTGTCCCGGAATTTCTAGCTCTGCAACGCATGCAGGCCAGAGAAATTGGCGTCCATATCGTTAGACGCCAGGATTAGTGTTGCGTCCATGTCGGAC